>PVKC010011343.1:0-24809 GCA_004027635.1 Crocidura indochinensis
AAAAAAAAAAAAAAAAAAAAAAAAAAAAAAAGCACTGCCAGGTGTGACCCCCCTGCCCCCCAAAATGTGGCTCTCAAAATAAATTTCAATCATGGTTTTGGTGAGATTTGGCTCAGTTGAAAAAAAAGGTTGCCGACCACTGCCCTAGGCTTAACTTTGGGTGCTGAGAGTTGCTCGGTTGCACTAAAGCAGTCACTGGTAATTTCTTACCATCTATATATTCAAAGCCCCCTCATGCACAAGATACATTAATAGTACTCCCTAGCCTCGAATTGTTTTTGTGTATGCAGAATGTCCATTTTGTACTGTGCCCTTTTGCACACCATACAAAAGCTCATTTTTCTCTTTAACTCTCTCACCCCCTACCATCATTACTCCACATTTACCTATTTTAACTACAGTACTGCAGAATCCTAAGTCACAGACCAAAGTGGTGCACTGGAGTTAACACCCCCCAACTATTTCAAAAGGCATAAAATGGACACATATGTCTTTTCAAAATTTTATGTGTGTTTTCTTTGACAGGTATAGTTCTTGCTGAAAATTTTCTTATGCAGAGACAATTTTCCCCATTTTTTATCTTTTCTTCTTTCTGTGAACTGTTCGATAGGGAATTTTGTGAAGAGTCCCTCAGTTTAATGCTTATGTTTGAATCAAGTCATGGGTATTGTTGAACATGTTCTTATGTCCCCATATGCACCGATAACACCAGGTGGCTTTATTTCTTGTTTACATAGGCACATTAAGACGGGGAAATACCATAAATACAAATAAGTTCTTATTTAATAGAGATGGGAACACACAAATCTTGTAGTGCAATGGGACCTTACACCCTGAACATTGACATAATGACCTGGCAAAGGCCTCAGAAGAATGGGCATTCTCCTTTCACCCCTGATCTAGGGAAGCCATCTACAAACATCAAAGGTTGTCTATAACATCACCTGGAAGCAATCCTCTACCAGGGAAGACCCTACCGCTGCTCAGACATTGGCCTACTCAAAAGAGACTTCCCTTAACACTGAGAAGACTTAACAACAACAATGACCTGCTTACTGGACTGAGCTTTCTGCATTGCCCTTTAATTGTGAGGTGAAATTAGAGGATGCTCCACAACAGCCTGACTTTAATGTAGGATATACAGGTTCCAGGATTTTTAATACAGAAACCTGATGCCAACAATAGAGACTGTGTGAAAAATAAAACTGTATTGGCACTATAGACACATACAATGACTTGGATTGAACAAATTAGCTTGCCTGGAGCCTAGAGTTGGTCTTATGCCAGGAAACTTCTTTTTTTATATCTTTATTTAAACATCTTGATTATAAATATGATTGTTATTAGGTTTCAGTCATGTCATATAAAGAACACCCCCTTCACAGGTGCAACATTCCCACTACCATTGTTCCAAATCTCCCTCCTTCCACCCCACCCCCACCTGTACTCTAGACAGGCTTTCCAGTTCCCTCATTCATTCACATGGTTATGGTAGTTCTCAGTGTAGTTATTTCTATAACTGCACTCACCACTCTTTGTGGTGAGCTTCATGATATTAGCTGGAAGTTCCAGTCCTCTCATTGTCTCAGGATTGTTGCAAAAATGACTTCTATTTTTCTTAAAACTCATAGATGATTGAGACTATTATGTGTCTCTCTCCCTCTGACTTATTTCACTCAGCATGATAGATTCCATGTACATCTATGTATAGGAAAATTTCATGACTTCATCTTTCCTGAAAGCTGCATAATATTCCATTGTGTATATGTACCACAGTTTCTATAGCCATTCATCTGTGAAGGGCATCTTGGTTGTTTCCAGAGCCCTGCTATTGTGAATAGTGCTGCAATAAATATAGGTGTGAGGAAGTAGTTTTTGTATTATGTTCTTGTGTTCCTAGGGTATATCCCTAGTAGTGGAATAGCTGGGTCAAATGGGAGCTCAATTTCCAGTTTTTGGAGGAATCTCCATATCGCTTTCCATAGAGGTTCATCTAGATGGCATTCCCAACAGCAGTGGATGAGTTCCTTTCTCTCCACACCCCACAAGCACTGATTGTTCTCGTTTTTGTGATGTGTACAAATCTCTGTCATGTGAGATGGTATCTCATCGTTGTTTTGATTTGCATCTCCCTGACGATTAGAGATGAGGAGCATTTTTTCATTTGCCTTTTGGCCGTTTGTATTTCTTCTTTATCAAAGTGTCTGTTCATTTCTTCTCCCCATTTTTGATGGGATTAGATGTTTTTCTCTTGTAAAGTTCTGTCAGTGCCCTGTATATTTTGGAGATTAGCGCCTTATTTGATGGGTTTTGGGTGAATAGTTTCTCCCACTCAGTGTGTGATAACCTCCATTCTTCATCCATCTTCAGCTGAGTTTCATATGAATATGATACATACATAAAATAATCCTATATCACATGTTTTAGAAAAACTAATCAATTAGGAAAGAAATAAAAAGTTGTGAGCTGATTATAGAAAGAATGGCTCACAGATTGATTAGAGTTACAAAAAAGAATCATGATGTCTCCCTTTCTCTTCCTCCCTCAGAATAAGTTTTTATAAGTTCAGTATAATTCTGTCAGTCACTTCTTTGTTGCAATCATGTTATATAATACATTACTAGTTAGCTATAATATAAATATCATCTTATTATTACCTTACTTTAGTATGTAAATGTATAATATTAGTACATTAAAATATATTTATTATTGCTTTTACTTTGACTTAATATTTAATTAGTTTTATCATTATTGTTGAATGACCTACAACTGCAGTGTTTATCTTCCTGCTGTTATCATGTATGCTTCAGGTAATTTTCCATCTTCTTTCAGGGCATTATGGGAAGGATGCTTACCGGAGTGGAGGACCAGATCTTCATAATTTCATCTCATCTGGATTTGTCACTTTAGGAAGAGGACATATGAAGGGTACAGTGGAAACCATTTTTTACTAAAATTCACAGATTGCTTAATGAACTTGATCTGAAATGTGAAATATTATGGAGACCACTGGAAACGAATAAATGAAAAATCTTCAGGAAGCTTGTCCCAGTGATATACATGGCTTTTTGACAGGCATGACCATGAGGTCACATATATGATTATTGTGCAATCATGGATTTCTAAAAGACATTTATTGTGCTCTACCAGTTTACTTATGTGGAGGATCCAGATTTTAATAATTCCCTACAAAAGAAGGTCATCAGCTGTTTGATGAGAAACACTGTCTTTACAGGTGGCAGATTGTTAAAAGTCTTTGTCTCAATATTTGCTATTCATCCTTTAGATAATTTTTTGAAGTCAAATTTAAAAAATTGATGTCAAAGTTCTTTCTCTTGATTCCTATGCCATTGTGCATATTGAGATTTTGGCATCATTATAACATCTATGTAAATCGTCATGATTTGGATTTGGAAGTAGAGGTTTTGCACTCCTGCATACTCAAAATAAAAGCAACTGTGACTTTTCTGTTGAGCTGCTTTATAACCTAGCTGACAGCTTGCAGAGCATCTGCTAAGGGACTATGGTCTCTTCCTTTCTGTCTCTTGTTTAAAACTCATTTCTCCTCCTTAAAACTGTGTACTGCTATAAACTGTCTGTGACTTTGTTTTGAAATATGTTTGTTTTAAGTGAGTAAACAAAAATCTTTGCAATATTTTCTTACATTCCAAGCATTAACTTTTTAATGATATTTTGTGGTATTTGTATTTCCTATGGAGAAAAATATGTATATGTATATATAATTTGTATTTTGTCTATTTGTGACCAAATAAAGTTTATTGAGGATACAGATGGAATTTGTGACTACAGAGAGTTAAAGAATAGAATTTGACTCAGATGGCTCCATCAGGGAACATGGGAAGTAGAGCCAACTATTGAAAAAATATAGACTTACTCATTTTCATAGCAACTTCACTCTGAGAAGTTTGTCACTAGTACTCCTGGCTTTGTGATAGTTAATTATCATAATAAAATTATTCTACAAATTGAATTTTAGCAATTTAAGTGTTTAATCTTACATATTCTCTACAGGTTAGAGAGTCAAGATCATCTAGGTAGCATAGTAATTTTTGTCATGAAGTTATCGTGAGGAGGTCAGCAGGAACTGTTATCAGATGTAGACTTGAGCTTGAGATGTAGCTTAAGCTTGAGCTTAAGCAGCTGATTCCAGAATGGTATGCCTTATGATTCTATCTATAGTTATGAAGACTTATTTTTATGTTTATCCAAGTGCTTCTTCAGTGTTCTGATAATATGACAATGACTTATTTTTGTCATAAAGTGATCTAGAAAAGAGAGAGACAAAAGCCATACTATTCTATGATTAAGGCTATTGATCAATATTCTCTTTAATATTTGATTAAAGATTTCTCTCAAAGTAAAAGGGGAACATCATTAGATATGAGTAGAAAATTCTGAGCATCATTGGTCACTATGGATAATCATTTACATCCTTCATACCCATAGATATATTGGCAAGTCTTTAGGTTATCTAGATGGCCCTTAAGAAGATTTTTGCAATCCTTATTTTTCTAATGAGAATTTAAAAGTAGGACACAACAACTAATGGGATCATTGCAATACAGGATTGCTTATAAATATTATAACGGGTAGGGATTATTAAATGAGAAATATACAAAGCAACCATTTCTTTTCTTTCTTTTTGGGCCACACCCGACAGCGTTCAAGAGTTACTCATTGCTCTCTGCTCAGAAATTGCTCCTGGCAGGCATAGTGGACCATATGGGATGCTGGAATACTAACCACCATTGCTCCTGCATCAGCCACTTTCAAGGCAAACACCCTACCTCTATGCTATCTCTCCAGCTCCAGCAACGTTTATTAATTGAAAACTATCTTTACTAAAAATACAAATTTTCAAAAACAGAAAGTAACCAGTGATCTCAACTGGTGTACACCTGAAGTCTATTGAATAGTGAAACAAAAAACATATGGTTTCACTCTGTTCATTTCTTCAAACTGCAGAGAGAATGTGATGCGCTTTATACTCTTCTTCACTATTGACAAAGTACTGTCACTGTTCTATGAAGAGGTAGAGAAAAAAGAAAAAGAAAGAAAGAAAGAAAGAAGGAAGGAAGGAAGGAAGGAAGGAAGGAAGGAAGGAAGAAAGAAAGAAAGAAAGAAAGAAAGAAAGAAAGAAAGAAAGAAAGAAAGAAAGAAAGAAAGAAAGAAAGAAAGAAAGAAAGAAAGAAAGAAAGAAAGAAAGAAAGAAAGAAAGAAAGAAAGAAAGAAAAAGAAAGAAAGAAAGAAAGAAAGAAAGAAAAGGAAAGGGGATAGAACAGGGGAAGGATCTGATAAGTTAGTTTGTGAAGTTAAGAGCTATGATTCAAAATAATTCATTTTCTTAACAACCAGATTGCCTCTGTAAAATAAAAGTGACCTTTGAGTAAAGACAGAAGTAGTAAAGGATCTAGCCATTGACTTTATTTTAAATTATTTTATGAAAAAAACATGGTTATGATTGTTTATAATTCACTTGTTTTTCCTGTCACAGGTACAAAATTCTCTGTAATTACATACATGCAATATACAACCCCATCACCAGTGCAGATTTACCACCAATAGTTCCCAATTTTACCTCTTCCTAGCACCATGAAAACATTTTTCATCTCTCTCTCTCTCTCTCCATCTTTCTTTTTCTTTCTCACTTAACATTTAAAATCTGTGGTCTGCAGTATTGTTAGAGAAGGGGTATCATGTATATCATATTAAATCCTTTTAACATGCATTCTTCTCTAATGCAATTATTTATTCATTTATTTATTTATTTTGGTTTTGGGGCCACACCCTGTGATGATCAGGGGTTATTCCTGGCTATGTGCTCAGAAATCACTTCTGACTTGGGGGACCATATAGGACTCTGAGGGATCAAACTGTGGTTCATCTTAGTCTATCGCAGGCAAGGCCTTACCACTTGTACCACTGCTCTGGCCCCTAATGTGATTAGTTATTACTATTTTTATTATTTTTTGTTTTGGGGCCACACCTGGTGACCCTCAGGGGTTACTCCTGTCTGTGAGTTAAGAAATAGCTCCTTGATTGGGGGACCATAAGGGATGCCAGGAGATTGAACCACAGTTTATCTCAGGTTAGTCGTCTGCAAGGAAAATGCCTTACCACTTGCACCACCGCTCTGGCCCCTATTTATTAATATAATTACTATTATTTGTTACTATTATTGCCTTGGGGATACCTAATTTGCTCTAACTAAACTCTGCCATTACTTGATCCTTCTTTAAAATAATTTCTTTAAGCATCTTGGTTACAAGCATATTTGTTATTGGATTTCTGAAACAAAATTCACATCCCTTTCATCAGTGCAACTTTCACAACATTATTGATTTAACTTTTTTGAACATCATTAAAAAGAGGTCTGAATTCACTTTTTTTAGCATGCAGCATAAAATTTTTTTCCAATACAGCTGATGAGTGAGGAAGCTTTCCTTGCTCTTCTTTAATTTTCTTGTACTTTTTCAAAGAATATTTTATCATATTCCTGAGGATCATCCTCAAAATTTTAAAGTTGATTCAATTATCTGAAGATCTGTCTTTATTTCAATCTCATTTTTTGAAAAGATTATGTTTTATAGTATAATTTGAAGATGTAAAAGGTGATGCTTCCCATCTTCTTTTTCTTGAGGATAACTATATATTTGGGAATGTTTATTGTTTCACATTAATTTCAGAGGTGTTTGATATATTTCTTTGAAAATTTCCTGTCTATCCTTGTAGAGATTGTATTAAATCTGTACAACACTTTGGGAAAAATTGTCAATTTAATAATGTTAGTCCCATAATTCATGAGCAGGACAAGTGTTTCTATTTAGTTGTGTCCTCTGATTACTTGATGCGGCAGTGTCTAATAATTTTTGCATATATTTTTAATTTCTTTAATTAACTTAATTTCAAAGTACTTGATTTTTCTGAGGCACATTTTTGAATGCAATTGATTTTTAAACATATTTCTTCTCTATCAGACCTGAACTGCCAGAGATAGAACCACACTGTGGTGTTCATGGGACCTTGTAGGCAAGAAGCTGATAAGTAACTGACCTATTTTTATTAGAGAAGCCTTATGAAAAACCAGTAGGCTCGGAGAGATGGGTTTGGGACTAAGATACAGTCATATTGAAGGTCAGGGTATAAAGAACAGGTATATGATGGAAAGTAAAAGAATAGAGCCAAAAGTAGCCAAAGGTCTGTCCAAATCAGGGGGAAAAGCCACAGTCAGGTATAAAACAGTTTAATATGATTGCTCCTTCAGCTGTTTATTCTAACTGTCAACAACTCTTCACACCCATTCTTCCCAGGAGGGGGGGGGGGAAGGATTTATAGTCTCAGTCAACTAATCACAACTAAGTTCTTACTTAAAGGGGTAGATGCCTTTTTTAATTTTATTTTATTGAAACAATTCTGTCTACAAAGTCCTTCACAGTTGAATTTCAGATATACAATAAGAGAAGACCCTTCCCATCACCAGTGTCAATCTCTCTCCACCAATGGACTCAATGTTCAACCTATAACACCACCCTTTGTCCATGCCTGCCAGTATAACAGGCCCTCTTAAATTTAAATTTAAATTATTAAATTTTATGTCCCTTGATTCTATTATTGTTGACTTTGGCTTGGATAATTTCTTTTTATTTTTATAGAAAAATATGAAATATTTAGTAAGATAAACTAATCCGTGGGGGTGGGTACCATTAATGGCTGACTGATGCTGGACTGCAGGACTAAATATCTCCATTTCTTTCTTATTTAAAAGTTTGTAGAGTAGATAGTTTCAGCTAGGTCAGATCCAAAGGGCGATAGTTTGATGATGTCTTTAGATGTGCACAAAGTAATTATGAGACGACGGTTTTTTTCATAGCTAACTTTTTCAGTTGATGACATCATCAAATATGCACAGAAGAATCCAGAACTAGCACATTTTATGGTCCTTTTGCAGGTCATTTTTTAAGTTTCAGTTTTTTCTCTCTATGGAAGCTATTCAATCCATTTTGAAGGGAAGAAAAAGGAACAATAGAAACTTTTTTAAAATTAAATGTTGGATATCAACAAGAGCTTGCTTAACTATAATTAGATTTCTATCTCTAACTTGCACGTGGGCATGGGAACTATTTGAAAAAGAGAGAGTTAAAACAATTATTTGCTAAAATGTGAAATTATTAAAATTTTATAAAAATTAAATTCTAAACCTAAAATTACATTGAAATGTAAACTCTGTAGAAAAGGATAGGAAAGACCTGATCTTTTCCTTTTGCTATTCCCTACTGACATAGGTGCTTGTTATGTCATAATTTTTTTCTTTATCACTAGTGTCATAAATAACATCTCACTGGGATCTTACTTGTTCAAAATGTAAAGTAAAATAAAATAAAACAAATAGCTATTTTAATTATTAAATAAGCATATAGAAATAGGTTAAGCTAATGCTAATGTGGCTAAGCTACTTGAAATAAAGTTAATTATTCCAAGATTTCTTAAAAATGTAATGTCCAATATTTTTCGGAGATTTAAAAATGGCATCTTTTGCCAGTGGTGTATCAACCTTGTTTATTTTTTCAAAGAACCAACTTCTGCTTTCGTTGATCTTTTGGATTGCAATAGAAAGGAGCAAACTGCTTTAGCTTCTCTAATGACATAGGGACTGCCCATATAAATTTTGATAAAGTGTCAATGGCCACATGCAGGTATGGTTTGTCTGGAAAAAATGAACATGGTTCACATACATTTACCATATTTTATTTGTTCTGAGACCAAAAGAGTTAGCTACTGCCACATGACATTTGCAGTGCAGAGGAATGTATACTGAATAACTGAGAATAATATGTCTGGTTTGTTTTAATGGAATTTGAAATTGTTCATGGAGTCAACGGACATTTGTATGTAGAATACTTTGTTCTTTTACCAATAATGTAAATCCTGGAATTGACAGGTGATCAGTTAATGCATTTACTATTGTCATTGAACCAGAGAGAACAGAATAGGTTCTTAAATACATGGTGTAAGCAGTTTCTGAGTGCATTTGTAACTTGGCTTGTAGTTGTAGAAATGGATGTTGAACTACAGGGTTGTGAACATTTATAGATGTGTTAATAATGCCTGGAAAGAGGCCAACTATATACATAGAGAATCACTCACAATATTACAGGGACCTAACATGTGATATTAGGTAAATTAAGGTAACAAGTTTTAATTGTTGTGAAGAATTGTATTTAGTAAACACTTTTATGGTCAGGGACGGAGCAACAAAGCCACCTTTCCCTAAGGATAATTCATCAATGTAAAATACAGGCACATATGGAACAGGAGAGGTACGAATGAAAAGAGAAATTATAAAAGTTGTTCCCTAAAAGAATCCCAGTTGTTTCCTGGTGGAAATGTGAAAGGTTTTCTGAGAAGTCAACCAAAGCTCTTTGCAGAATTTCATTCAGTGACGGTATTGAGTCAGTGTTATTTCTGAGTATTGGTAGAACTATGATATAAGGGTCCTATCCCAATGAAATGTGAGTTCTCAACATCCCTTTAAAAATTACATTAGGTGTTAGCTTTAAGTATGACATGATTGTCTGCTGTTTTCTGTTAGGTTGGTATATCCATTCCAGAGACTCTGATACTCATGTTCAGTTTTGAGGGAAGGAAGGATACATAGCTTCACATAAGTAACAGCTCAGAAACTTTACATATGCAAAACCAGTCTTAAAATAAAAACTGAAAGGTCTACTTTAAGACAAGACAGACCAACAGACACACCAAACTTATACCCAAAGATGACATTAAATCCCATGACAATTGGCTCCCTCAATGACAATGGAATAACTACACAAGTTAAGAGACACAGAGTGTCTAAATGGATCAAAAAGATGAATTCAATCTTCTGCTGCATAAAAGGAACACACCTGAACAGTCAGAACAAATAGAGACTCAAAATCAAAGGCTGGATGAAAAACTTTCAAGTAAACAACATCCTTAAAAAAGCTGGGGTGTGGGACTGGGTGGTGGCGCTGGAGGTAAGGTGCTTGCCTTGCCTGCACTAGCCTAGGACAGACCGCAGTTCGATCCCCGGGTTTCCCATATGGTCCCCCAAGCCAGGAGTGACTTCTGAGCACATCACCAGGAGTAACCCCTGAGAGTCACCGGGTGTGGCCCAAAAAATCAAAAACCAAAAAAAAAAAAAAAAAAAAAAAGCTGTGATGCCCCATATTAATATCAGATGACACAAACTTTAGACTCAGAAAATTTGTAAGGGACAAACATGGACACTTCCTACTAATCAAGGGGTATGTGCAACAGGAAGAAATCACACTACTAAACATGTATGCACCCAAATGAGAGACCAGAAAAATATCTAATACAATTATTGACAAATTTGAAAGAAGACATCAGTAATAACTCAATAATTGTGGGAGACATCAACATGGCCCAATCAACACTTGATAGGTCAACCAGACTGAAATTCAACTAAAATATACTAGCCCTGAAAAGGAAAATGGAAAAGGTCTATCAGATATATAAAAGACACTCCATCCCAGAAACCTGAAAATACATTCCTCTCCAATGTACATGAGTCATTCTCTAGGACAGACTACATGCTGGCACAGAAAACATCCCTCCATAAAATAAAGAGGATAGTAATCTTTTTAGAGATTTTTTTTTTGGGGGGGGGTTCACACTGTTGACACTCAGGGGATACTCCTGGATTGGCGCTCAGAAATCGTTCCTGGCTTGTGGGACCATAAGGGATGCCTGGGATCAAGTCGTGATCCATTCTAGGCTAGTGCTTACAAAGCAGACAGACGCCATAACTCTAGCGCACCACACCAGCCCCAAAAGGATAGAAATTTTGCAGGCTATATTCGCTGACCACAAGGATCTGAAATTAGATGTGAACTACAAAGGGGCACAGAAGAAAAACTTTAATAAGTCCAAATTGAACTGCCTACTACTATAGAACAAGTAGGTCCAATATGATATTAAAGAGGATATCAAAGCTTTCCTGGGGGGAAAATGGCAATGAAGACACAAACTCAAAATCTATGGTCCACAGCAAAAGTGATAATGAGAGGAAGATTTATAGCTTTGCAAGCCACATCAGGAAATAAGAAGGGACCTACATGAATAGCTTAATGATGCAGCTTATAAAATTAGAAAAAGATCAACAAAAGGGAATCAAAAAAAGAGGAGACAGAAGGAAATAACAAAGCTTACAGCAGAAATCAGTGAAGTGGAAACCCAAAAAAATCAATCCAAACAATCAAAAGCAAAAGCAGAAGTCTGTTTTTTGAAAAAATAAACAAGATTAATAGACCTCTGGTAAAACTCACAAAGAAAGAGAGAAAGGGTAATTTGATAATCCGTAATCAAAACAAAAAGGGGGAGATCACTACAGATATTGCAGACATTTAGAGGGTAATCAGAGACTACTTTGCGAAACTCTATGCCACTAAACATGAGAACCTGGATAAATTCTTGAACTATTATAACCTTCCGTGGTTGAATAAGGAAGATGTAGCATATATAAACACCCCCATAACTATTAAGAAAATTAAAATGGTAATCAAATGTCTGCCCCCCCCCAAAAAAAAAGACCAGGCCTAGATGGATTCACTAATGAATTTTAACAAAACTTTCAAGAGGAAATACTATCACTCCTTGCCAGACTCTTTTATAAAAGGGGAAAAAAAAAAACCAGGAACACTTCCAAATAAATTTTATGAAGCCATCATTACCTTGTTGCCAAAACCAGACAAGATGCTGCCAAAAAAGAAAATCACAGGCAATATTGCTGATAAACACAGATGCAAATATCCTCAACATAATACTGGTAAATAGGGTCCAATGCCTCATCAAGAAGGTCATACACCACAATCAAGTAGGTTTTATCCCAGGAATGTAAGAACAGTTTAATATACGTAAATCTATCAACATAATACATGGTATCAACAACAAGAAAAATAAAACCACATGATCATATCAATAGATGGAAAGTTTTTTATAAGCTCCAACACCCATTTTTGATTTAAAAAAGCATTCAGTAAGATTGGAATGAAAGGAACCTTTCTCAATATAAAGGGCAATCTGCCACAAACCAATGGCAAATATTATCCTCAATGGAGAAAAACTAAAAGCCTTTCCTTTAAATTCTTGTACAAGACAAGGCTGTCCTCTCTCACCACTCCTATTCAATATAGTACTGGATATTAGCTATAGCGATTAGGCAAGAAAAATATATCAAGTGCATCCAGATGGGAAAGGAAGAATTCAAGCTCTCACTGCTTGCAAATGACATAGCTCTGTATTTAGAGAACTCTAAATACTAGCAAAAAGCTTCTTAAAAATGGACTCATATAGCAATGTGGCAGCCGACAAAATAAACACACAAAAATCAATGACCTTTTTACAGACCAATAATGATAGGGAAGAAATGACTATTAAGAAAACCCCATTCACATTAGTGTCACACAATCTCAAATATCTTGGAGTCAACTTGACCACAGACATGAAGGACCTATACAAAAAAATGAAAAAAAACTATAAAACCCTGCTTTAAGAAATAAGAGAGAACTCGCAGAAATGGAAACACATACCCTGCTCAAGGATTGGTAGGATTAACATCATTAAAATAGCAATATTTCCCCAAAGCATTGTGCAGATTTAATGTGATCCCTCTAAAGATACTTATGACATTCTTCAAAGAAGTGGACCAAACACTTCTGAAATTCATTTGGAACAGTAAACACCGATGAATAACTACAGAAATCCTTGGGGAAAATGATATGGGAGGCATTACTTTCCCCAATTTTAAACTGAATTACAAAGCAATAGTTATCAAAAACAGCCTGGTATTGGAATATAGACAGATCTTCAGATCAGTGGAACAGGCTTGAGTACTCAGAGAAACCTCCCAGGCATACAGTCACTTAATTTTTGATAAAGGGGCATTAAATCCTAAATGGAGCAAGGAAAGCCTCTCCAACAAGTGGTTTTGGCACAACTGGTTAGCCACTTGCAGAAAAGCGAACTCAGACCACCAGCTAACACCATGTATGAAAGTAAAATCCAAATAGATTAAAGACCTGGGTATCAGATCTAAAATAGTAAAGTATGTAGAACTTAACGTCCAAAAAACTGTTCATGACATTGATACTAAAGTCATCTTTAAGGAAGACAGCACTCTCCAAACAAGTGTAAGCAGTGATAAACAGATGGGAATATAATAAGCTGAAAAGAAATAAGCTTCTCAATTGAAATAGTGCCTAGGATACAAAAGTCACCCACTGAATGGAAGAAATTATTCGCCAAATACCCATCAGATAAGAGGCTAATATCCAAAATATACAAGAGTCCGACAGAACTTTACAAGAAAAAATACTGAACCCTATCAAAAAACGTGGAGGAATAATGATGACACTTTGTCAAAGAAGAAATATATATGGCCAAAGACACATGAAAACATGCTCCAATCACTAATCATTAGGGAGATGCAAATGAAAACAGCAGTGAGGTATCATCTCACACCACATAGTGGCACATATTAAAAGGAACATGAATAATCTTTACTGGAAGGGATGTGGAAGAAAAGGAACTCTTATTCACTGGTGGGAATGCTAGCTTTTATAGGAATCAATATGGAGATTCCTCAAAAAACTGGAAATTTGGCTCCTGTAATACCCTTAGGGATATACCCTAGGAATACAAAAATACAGTACAAAAATGTCTTCCTCATACCTATGTTCATTCTAGCGCTATTTACAATAGCCAGATTTTGGAAACAAACAAGATGCCCTTCAACAGATGAATCATAACTGTTATATATATACAATGAAATATTATGCAGCCATCAGAAGAGATGAAATTTTTCTATACAAGGATGCCCATGGAATCTATTATCCTGAGTGAAATAAGTCAGAGGGAGAGAGATGAACTCAGAATAGTATCACTCACCTTTGGGTTATTAGAATAATAAAAGACTTTGTAGAACAAAGACAGGTGAGTTCCATTTTGAAACTGTTTCTATGTGTCCTAATTTTAATTGTTTCTCTACTAAAATTGTAAGTAGCCTTAGTTTTATTTAATTACAGGTCACTGACTTGTTCCAACAGGGTGGTTATATCTTCCCTGTATATAGTGGTGATGGTCACAGTAACTCAGTGAGCCCAATTAGAAAATTCAAGCCCTATGGGTTATGAGTTAGACTGTTAGAGGAATTGCAGGTAGATTTATATGAGGAGAAATGGTTAATTCAGCAGTCCATTTTATCTTGTAAATCTTGTCCCCATTGACACAGGGGCACAGGAGCTGCATTGATTAGAATGTGGCTATAATTTTTAATAACTTTTAATCTCCTAGCACTTTTGAAATTGAGAAAGAAGGCATATTCCTCTTTCTTGGAAGCCATAGGAATCCATCATAGAGCCAAATTATGAGGCTAGTATCAGTTAGGTATGATGAAAAGATTGGCCGCTATGTGAATTATACACCTGAATCGCCAGTTGAATTACTGAGCAAACATTTTGATTTTGGCTGTATGTGAATGCCAACATAGGGTCTATAGGAGCTCCCAAGTGATCGGTGCACCAAATCCTCCAATACTTGATTGTCCTTGTATTACAAATGAGAGGGTATGAGTTGTGCTATTTTCTCACCCATATTTTGGGGGTTGGTATTTTTGGTGGCACATTCGGTAACACTCAGGGGTTACTCCTGGCTATACACTTAGAAGGAGATTTGGGACAATGGTGATGGGAACCTTGTACTGGTGATGGGTGGTGTTCTTTACATGACTGAAACTCAAACACAATCATGTATGTAATCAAGGTGTTTAAATAAAATATATTAATTAAAAAAAAGAAATTACTCCTGGTTTGGGGGACCATATGGGATGCCGGGATATCGAACCACAGTCCGTCTATGCTAGCACCGGCAAGGCAGAAACCTTACTAATTGTGCTATTGCTCTGTCCCTCTCAGTCTTTTTAAAATTCCATATTCTACACATTGTTATTACAATTATTAGTTCCCCCTCATAATCCAAGTCTATAATCTTCATGTGAATATTAACATCCTTTATTATTAGGCTGGTCTTACCTAACAGCAAATCTACTGTACCTGTACCTTTATGCCTGATCTTAATTTGTATGAGTATTGTGCTGGAGTCATGGTTATTTCAGTCAGACAATCAATGTCTAGGGCAGCGTTTCCAGTGGTGGCAGACTACAGTGAGTTTATGGACTCTATATTGGCCCTAGATTTTGTGGGCCTGGGGCATACCCTCTGCCCATTTTCAAAGCATTTTCTAAAAATTAGTAGGGCAAACCTAGCCCAATGATCTCTGCTGGATTGTGGAGATGGCCTGGGTGGCAGTCTCCAGAGGGTGGGAGTAGGGAATGCCCTGTATTCTCTCCTGCAGTTACAAAACTTACCACAATTAAAACATCTACCCAAGATTTGGGAGATCTGGGGTTGTATTCCATTTTACATAGGCAAATCAGCAATCTCTTGCCCAGAGATTTCCTCTAGCATATTTAAATAAAGGTAAAGGTGATGCCCTCAAGAATTCATGGTTGACTAGGGTACTGAATTATCTCTGTTGGTGTCTTGGTCTCCTTGTCTGCTTCTGTTCTGAATAATCCTCAAGGGTGTTTAATGTTCCTGGTGGGAAATGGAAAGGAACCAACGTCTAGCATGCCTCAAGTTATCCCATTATATCTTCTCTCTTCCTTACTTGTTTTAGAATGGCCTGACAGTCCTCATTAGCAATGGAAAATGAGTGTTGCTTTACTATATAACCCTGAACCTCTTTACCCTTAATTTATTTCTGTACAGTCTAAGGCAAATTGCTGATGAATTAAACAGATGACTCAGATACACCCTGAAAAACATCAGTAAAGTTATTTTAATTTCCATGAGTATCCTCCATATTTTTATTCTAAGCTCCTTATCTGAGAGATTAATCAGATGTTGGTATTTTTTGGGTCATCAGAGCTATCGTCATTATCTATGCATGGTGCTTTCCTGTGATATTCCCCCATTGTCACGCTTGTAGTGTGCTTTTTTTTCTGTGTGTTATTGTGGTGTTCATTCATTAGAAAGAGCGAAGCAGAATGGCCATGCTCTTCTGGAGCCTCTAGGAAAGCGATTTTGCTGGGCCCTTCTTGGCCCACTCAGGAGAGGTTTAGGAGACAAAACAGTAGAGAAACACACACAGGTGTTTCTTCCTCAGTCTCTTCCAATTGATAATCCCACAGCAGGGGCAGATTCCTCCTGCCTGACTTCACAGACCTAAAGGGTCTGCCTTTCTGCCAGTTACTGCTATTAGCTGGTTTTCACTCACTGACTCAGTCTTCCTTGTGTAACTCTAGGAGAGCAATTTTGCTGGGCCCTTCTGGGTCCAACCAGGAGAGGTTCAGGCGACAAAACAGTCAGTAAAATTACTTTAAACTCAGAGTCCACATCTATGTTTTTCCAGACAGATATATATATAATTTTAAAATAATTAATTTATTAATCATTTATATAATAATCCAACTATAATTTGGGGTTAGATGGAGTATGACATCACTTTTTTATTATTTTTGATATTGTTCTAACAACATATGAAGGGTGATTTTGATTCCAGATAGCCTCCTGTCTGATATTCCAAAGTTGAATAATTTAGCCTTTGCCTCTACACTTAACCACATTTGCCATTGCAGATATTGGTATGGGCGCAGTCAAACTTTGGCCACAGTATGAAAGTCCATTGGAGTCTAAAGTGCATTTTACTACAGCATGACAGATAGAGCAGTATGGAAATGTTCTCCTATATGCCAACAGTCTTTTTTAAAACTACTCAGAAGTTTATTTTTAATCATTGATATGTAAACAGTTCATGGGGTCTATTTCTGTTGACCTCCAGTTTTGTTTTCAATGGGACTGGGTTAGTTAGTTCTAATTCTGACTCTCAATTATGGAAGTTGTGGGTGTTTCTTGGAAATTTTCATTTATGGTAATGATTGAGTCTGGACTTCACTTACTCATGGATTATATCCTGATCTCTACCAGGACCATTCCTCTTTCTTGTTCTGGTATTAGACTGGATTAGATTTTATGGATACAGGAGTATGGCATTTTGTTCTGAATTTTAGAGTAGGTTCTGTAAGATTAGTAGTGGCTATTATATTTACCTTTGTTTCCTTAACTGATAGAGTAGGCTCAAGAGGGGCTGAAGGGATGTTGCTTCTCAGTAAATCAATTATTTTTTATATATCATACATTTTAAATATTTTATATTTTTATATTTATTCAGCATTAACTGGATATAAGTATTTCAAATTATTGTTATTATTACTAAACAGATCAGTATTGTCTTCAGATAAATATAATTTAGAATCTAGGAGACCAAAAAATTATTTAATCCACAGTGAGATCAGGGCCTTACCATAAAATGAGAACATTGTACCTACTATAAAACCATGTATAATAGCAAGATAAACATACCTAAGATTTCTAATTATTCATCAATGGTCCTACTATTAGATGTGCCATCTGTCATAGCCAAGCTGCCAGAGATGAGCCCATGCTGCTGATGTCTATAGGGTTTGTAGGCAAGATTATGATTAATATCTGTCTATTAGAGGAACCCAGGGGCCTATGACAAATCCTTACTTAAAGAGAGAGAGAATGAGAGGGAAAGAGATGGGTTTGAGGCCAAGATGTAGTCAGACTGAGGGTCAGGTAAAAGGTAGATGATGTAAAGTAAAGGAAGGATACAGCCGAAGGTAACCAAAGGTCTGCACAAATAAGGGAGAAATGTCATAGCCAGGGGTAGAAAGAGTTCAATCTGATTGCTTCTTCAACTGTCTATTCTAATTGCCAACAATTCTTCACTCCCAGTCTTCCAGGTGTGGTGGTGGTTGTGGTGCTATAAACTCAGTCACCCAGTCACAATTAGGGTCTTAAATGGGAGGAACCTTTTATGACTGGATGATGCTTGAATGTAGGACTAAATCTGTCCCTGTAAGACCCTTATTGTTATTGACTTGTGCTGGACTGTAGTCTTCTCTTTCCTCATTTATATATAGAAAAGCCATGGATGTTTGGGTATAAATTCTGTAGTCTGACACTTAACTATACAAAAAATTATTTTAGACACATTTTATTGTGATTTTAGGATTCTTTTGTTTGTTTTGTGTCCACATCTGGCATCTCTCAGGGGTTACTCCTGGTTCTGCACTCAGAAATCGCTTCTGGCAGTCTTGGGGGACCATATACGCGCCAGAGATCGAACCTGTATTCATTCCCAGTCAACAGCATACAAGGCAAATAATTCCCTACCACTGTGCTATAACTTTGTCCTCTTTTTGAGATCTTTGAATATTCTAAATATAATAGCCTGTCATCTGAAAACAATAAGACTTAAGTTCTTCTTAATTGATTGCCCTTGATATCTTTAATTTATTTGATTGTTATGTCAGTTCCATTATAATATTGAATAAAAGTGGCAGGAGCTTACAATCTTGTCTTAAGACATACAATAGAGGAGAACCTTTTAGTTTTTTCATATTGTGTATAATATTTGCAATGGGCACGTGGGAAATGTCTATGATTATAGTGAGTAGAGTTCCTACAATTCCCATCTTGGTAAAACTTTTTATCATGAAAAGGTGCTGGACCTTGTCAAATCATATGAGTTTCATATTTTCCTTGATATGAATTATTACATTAATTTGCACATATTATATGAATTTAGTGAATTCTACTTGGTCATGGTTCATGACTTCTTGATGAGTAATTGAATTATATTTGATAGTATTATGTTGAAATTTGCATTTGTGTTCATCCACAGTATTGGTCTATAATTCTCTAAATTATGTGTGTTTGGTTGCTCTCTCTCTGCTTTTAGTATCAGGATGATGTTAATTTCACAGAAACTGTGAGTATTTATGTTTCATCAATTACCTGGAAGAGCCTGAAAATTAGTAGACAGTAGGTATTTTTCATAAGTTTGAAATAAATGAAAAGTGAATCTATGTGGACCTGTGTTTTTGTTTTGGGGAAGCCTTTAGTTTACAACTTCTATTTCCTTGACAGTGCTATGTCTGTTATTTCAAATATTTCAGGTCATTTTGGTTCAAACTTGGAAGTGTCAGGAGTCCAAAAGTGAATAAATTTTGCCCAGATTCATTTGTTTTCTGTCATAAAAATTCTCAATATAATCTGATTCACCTTTGACTTATGGTAGTATCTGTTATGATATCCTTCCTTTAATTTCTAGTTTGCTATATAGAGGTTCTGTTGATCTCTTTCTTTATGAGTTTCACTAGTGGTTTACTGATCTTGTTTGTTTTTTCAAAGAACTAACTACTGCTTTCTTTGATCTTTTGGAATATTTATCGGTATTCAGTTTATTAATCTACTCTAAGTTATGCTATTTAATTTTGTCTGCCTGATTTTAGTTTATTTTTAGTTATTATACAACATTTTAAACTATGGCATCACTCTTTTGCTTTGTGGCATAAGAATTCTCACAGTAATATGGTTCCTTTTTGATTTTTGTAGTATGCGTACTGATAGTCTCCCTTTCATTTGTAGTTCTCCTGATCTCTTTATTTTTGAGTAAATTTAACAGTTTACTGATCTTGTTTATTTTTCAAGGAACCAACTTTTACACTCTTCGATATTTTTGAATATTTTTGTATATCCAGTTCATTAATTTCTGCTCTAATTTATACTTACCTCTGCCTGTCTGCTTTCAGTTCATATTTTGTGCACTATAGAATTTCTTAAGCTATGGCATTAAGTTATTTATATAAGCCCTTTATTCCACCATGATAAATTTTGCAAAGCTATAAACTGTCCTTGTAATAGTGTATTTCAGTGTCCCACAAGTTCTGGTCATTTGTGTCTTAATTATCATGTCTTTACAGAAATTTTTATTTCCTCTTTGATTTCCTCTCTGACCCACTGATTGTTTATTAGTAAGCTATTTAATTTTCAGATGTTAAAATATTTTTGTTTGTTTGTTTTGCTTTGGGGACCTACCTGGCAGTGCTCAAGGGATACTCCAGACTCTTCTCTCAGGAATCACAGCTGGCAGATTCAAGGGACCATATTGAATGCTGTGGATTAAACATGGGTGAGCCATATACAAAGCAAATGCCTTACCGGATGTGCTATTGCTCCAGCACCACTATTTTCCTTTCATTTTTTGTTTGTTTTTTGTTTTTTGG
Source organism: Crocidura indochinensis (assembly GCA_004027635.1). NCBI lineage: Eukaryota > Metazoa > Chordata > Mammalia > Eulipotyphla > Soricidae > Crocidura > Crocidura indochinensis. The sequence continues at coordinate 20,234 of PVKC010011343.1, forward strand.
GGTTAGGGGGCCACACCCATTTGACACTCAGGGGATACTCCTGGCTAAGTGCTCAGAAATTTCCCCTGGCTTGGGGATAGCATATGGGATGCCAGGGGATCGAACCAATGTCCGTTCTATGCTAGCGCTTGCAAGGCAGACACCTTACCTCTAGCACCACCTCACCGGTCCCATCCTTTCATTTTTAATTCACTTCTATTTTCAGTGCATCTTTGTCTCAGAATATACTTAACACAATTTTTATCCTCTTGATTTTATGGGTTTGTTTTTAAGCTCAAAGTGATCTAACTTACAGAATGCATCATATGCATTGGAAAAGAATATCTATTCATCCATTGGGGGTTCAAATGCCATCTATACCAAGATCCTCTCTTTTAAAACTTCCTTCAAAGTCAACATATACTTTTGAGTTTTAGCTTTGTTGATCTATTATGAATTGATAGAGTATTGGTGGAGTCTGCACCTACTACTACTCTAAGTTGATGTCTTTGTTCATTAGCAGTTGCTTTAGGTATTTTACTAGCTGATCATTAGATGCATATATATTTATATTTAAGGTGTGATTTCTTTATGATATTCACACCCCTTGATTATTAAGAAATGACCCTATCTATATCCTGTAAAATTTTAAATCTTAAGTTCTATGTCAAGGAATATTAGTATGGATACCCAGCATTTTTTTTGTTTTTTTTGGGGGGGGCCATACCCGGCAGTGCTCAGGGGTTACTCCTGGATCCATGCTCAGAAATTGCTCCTGTCAGGCACAGGGGACCATATGGGGCACAGGGATTCGAACCGATGACCTTTTGCATGAAAGGCAAATGCCTTACCTCCATGCTATCTCCCGGGCCCCTACCCAGCAATTTTAAGGAAGTTGTTTTCTTGAAGAATTATATTCCAACTATTGAGCTTGAGTATGTGTTTGTTCTATATATTCAAATGTGTTTCTTCAAGGCAACAATATTGTATTCCATTTTATGAACCACTTTGCCACTATGCATGTCTTTTTGGTGCACTTTATTGAAATTGAAAGAGATGATTGCATGGAATTATCTATCATCTTTTTCTGTAAGTCTGGTGTGTTTGTGAGTTTAGTCTTACTTTAAACTTTGTTTTTCCTGAAGTTTTACTTGCCTGAAGTTCTTTTATTAAGTGGGGCACTTAGGAACTTTCTTGGCTTCTCTCAGTATCTCCAACTGTTAGGGTCTTCTTCAGTCTACCCATGCTTTTTTGCATTTAATATTGTGGCTTGGAGAGCAGTGCCTTCCAATTTCGTCCTGTTTTAGCTCCCTGTGGTGTGGGGTTGGGTCCTTTCTCTGGATTGCAGCTCTGGGTGGGACTGTTGGGTGGGCTGGCTGATGTTTGGCCTCTAGAGTGCCCTCTAGCGGAGCCTGATTAGTTGCTGCCTCCTCTTGTTGCCAGCCAGTGCAGTACCGCACCTGACCACAATGGTGGAGGGCGCTGTTGATCCTGGGTCCCTTGTCCTCTCCTATGTGGAAGTTAAGGCAAGACAAACTTTCAGGCAAGTAAAACTTCAGGAAAAACAAAGTTTAAAGTAAGACTAAACTCACAAACACATCAGACTTACAGAAAAAGATGATAGATAATTCCATGCAATCATCTCTTTCAATTTCAATAAAGTGCACCAAAAAGACATGCATAGTGGCCTCTGTAACTAGCGGTCTTGGTATTTATACAGTTCATAGGATGGAGCCCATGGTGAAGTCTTTCCTTATGATTCTAAAAGTTCTGTCCCATCAATTGTTTAAATCAATCTTCTGTAGTTGGTGGTCTTGGTTTTTCATGGATCCTAGGATGGAGTCTTTCATTATGTTTCCAGAAGTTCTGCTCAATTGCAGTTGTCACAGTCAGACCTCTGGAATTAGAGATCTTGGTTGTTGTATAGATTGTAGGCCAAAGCCTAGACTAGGGTACTTTTTTATTGGTCACAGAATAAGTTCTGCCCAGCCATGTTTGTCACAGTCAGTCTTCTGTAGTTAGTGATCTTGGCTTTTGCATAGATCAAAGGATGACATGTCTTCTGGTTTCATCTTATGATGGTGAGGTAAGACAACCTATTCTTAGATCAAGTTGTTGCCATTTCCTCTTTGTCAGATTGTCATATCAAATCTGGAATATGTTAGTGTCAGAGTAGTATTAAAAACGTCCCAGAGGGAGTTTAGTTCCTGTTGTACAGAACTATGTCACTTCTGTATCTGAGATCTAGGGTTCAGGTTTGTAGGGTCACTGTCTAATCACATGGATTCTAAGTTGGGACCACATGATGCAAGGTGGAAGGTGCCCCTGAATTGCAAAATGTATGAGTTCTTTTCCTTTGTAGATAAGAGCTTGCTTCTATACGTAGATTTTCCCCTTTATTAGTATGCCTTTACAAAAAGGTTTCTTTCATTCAGTAGTTTGAATATGTCATTCCACTGTCTTCTTGCTTGAATTGTTTCAAATGGGAGGTCCGATTTGATTCTTATGTTCTTTCCTTTGTACTTGAGGATTTTTTCCTCCCTTATTGCTTTAAGGAATTCATCTTTCTCTTTGCTTTTTACCATATGGATTACTATATGTCTTGGTGTTGGTTTCTTAGAATCTGTTTTGTTAGGGACGCTTTTTGCCCCTTGAATTTGAACCAGATCCTCTTTCCAGAGGGTGGGTAAGTTTTCTGCTATGATTTCACTCACCACTTGTTCTTTTTCTTTCCCTGTTTCCTCCCCTTCTGATATTCCTATAATTTATAGCTTATTTCTATTTCTTTGTTTGTTAAATACCTGACATTTTCTTCCAATCCCTTACCTCTTAGTTCTTGATTGGCTACTTTGTCATTTGGGGTTTGTAGTTTATCTTCAAGTTCTTCTATGCGATTATCCAACTGTGTAATTGTGCTATTATGACTTGCTAAGACATTTTTAATTTTCTTTAATTCCATTTGTATGGATTCTCTCATCTGCTTTAAAATTCATCTTAGAGTTGGTTGATTTGTTCATCAATGGATTTCTTGTAATCAGTGGCAAGTAATTCTTTTGATTTCTAATGCCAGTGTTTTCAATGCCACTTTTTTTTAAATATGGAAAGCTTCACGAATTTGTGTGTCATCCTTGCGCATGGGCCATACTAATCTTCTCTGTATCATTCCAATTTTAGTGTTTTCATCTATTGGGTTTATGCATTTTGGTGGACTTCGAAACTTGGTAGAATTTCTTTCCATATCTCATGCTAATGATGTCTTTTTGGTTTCCCCATATTTCTTTGCTTTTAGTGATTCAAAGTGTTCAGCCCTTGTTCTCAACCCTCCTATGACACCTGTGGAGTGTGGGTTTGTCCCTACTCTGGAGTGTGGCCCGGTGTGGGGATGGTGAGGATGGTAGCTGAAATTTGGCTTTGCTCTCAGATCTCCATGATCTTGATACCAGTGAGAGGTTTTAGGCTCCAGCTCTGGTAATGGCAATCTCTGATAGCCTCCCCTCGGATTTACCCCTGGTAGCTGTGAGGGGAGCAGATCACCACCCGTCCAGTTCCCCAGGCACTGCTAATGATGACCAGCAGCCTCCCGTGAGCTCTGCCCTGGGTTCCTGGAGGAGAAGAAAGTCACTGCCAGGCTACCGGCAGCCTCCCCTGAGACCAAGCCCCAGTATTTGTGAGACAGGTCGCCACCTACCCATCCCTAGGTGTGCACCACAACTTCCCGGGGGGTTCAAGTCCCAGTATCAGCAGGAGAGGCAAGTCAGCACTTGTCCGTCCCCAGGTGTGCAATGGATTTCTTATAAATGACTTTAATAATACTGTAGAAAGTTTCCAAGATCAAACCCAATGTCTGCAGAAGAGGCGGGTTTGCCTCGTAAGTCCCCAGGCATGCTGTGCTGCATCCTGGGTGCTCCACTGCCTCCCAGGTTCAAGCCTCTGTACTTGCAAGAGAGGCCGATGGACTAGCCCATCCCAGGCCTGCTCTGCAGACTCCTGGGTTCGAGTCCCAATTCAGGAGAGGCCAATAGGTGCTCATCTGTCCCCTGGCATGCTCTGCAGCCTCCTGGGTTCAAGCCCCAGTACCAGCAGGAGATGCCAATAAGCACCCCGCCCCCATACCCAGATGTGCTAATCTTATGCCATATCTTAGAGGAAAGGCTTTTAGATTTTCCTCATTGACTATAATATTTGCAATGGGTTTGTTATAAATGGCTTTGACAATACTGTAGAAAGTTTCCTCAATTTGGTCCTGTTGAGAGTTATTATCAGGAATATGTGCTGGGTCATGTCAATTTTATTCTGAGTATCTATTAGTATGATCATATGTTTTTGTCTTTTTTCCATTGATATGGTGTACTATATTGATTGACTTGCATATGTTAAACAATCTTTGCATCCTTGAAATGAATTGTAATTGGACAGATTGTAACATTCCTGATGAGTTGTTGGATTTTATATGCCAGTATTTTGTTGAGGAATTTTGCATCTATGTTCAAGGATATGGGCTTGTAATTCTTTTGTTGTGGTATATTTGTTTATTATGTTATCAGAGTGACTTTGGCTTTATAGAAAAGAATTTAGAGTATTTCTTTTTTTTTTTTTT
>PVKC010011344.1:0-24592 GCA_004027635.1 Crocidura indochinensis
GACTTCTGCTCTGATCTGGATAATGATATTAGACCTTTGTATCTAGAGGGAGACTTCTTCTCTTTTTATCCTGCAGATTTCATAGGTTCTGATGATTGAGGGGGGTGAAAACTCTTCCCAGCTTCTATATCTCACTAATTTTGAGTAGAGGACTTTCCACCTTGCTAATATTTCTAACCCCTACCATACCTACAAGGCAAAAGCAATTTAACCTTTTGGTAAACTGGTGGTCCAGTCTCTTTCTCTTCCCTCCCTTGGAAAGAATTGTTTTTCTTGGTCAATCCATAATATAAGTCTAAAACTTGTCTGCGGCCATACTAATAGTATAGTAGGGAGGACTCTTGCTTGGCCTACTTGGATTTGGTCACTGGCATTCCTTATGGTCCCCTTACCACAGTCAGTAGTAAATCCTGAGTACAGAGTCAAGAGTAACCCCTGAAAACTGCTGGGCATGGCTAAAAATTTTAAAACAATTAAGGATGGGTTGTATTGTCCCAATCTTAAAATATACTAAAACCCTACTACCCTCCTACTGTGTTTTTTCCTATACCAGTTGCTCTCCTGGAGGACTTTCATGTCTCCGATCTTCCAAGTCTCAAATTGTCCTCACTTTGAGCTCAGGTCTGTTGTCCCAGAGTTCAGATTTGAGAAGATAGCCTCTCCTATACCAGGACTAGTCTCCCTTGGATTTTATCCTTAGATATTTTAGACCTTTCAGAATCAGATCAAATCGTCTTCTATTTTGTGAGTTATATTTTCCCAACACACACAGTGTCACTAGTTCCCTGTTCATGTTGAATCCAAATACCACAGTTTTAGAAACTGCCCTTTTGCCAAGCATATTATAAATCGTAAAAGTATTTTTGAACATTAAAAAAAACTATGCTAGTAGCAAGTGACTTGAATGACATGAGGTCATAAAGGTAAACACTCCCCATTTTTATGACCAGAACAGGGACACCAGCTATGTTCCTGAATCTGAATCAGATAGGGAGTAAGTCAGAATTAAAGGTTCTTATCCCCTTCCTAAAAGCACCTGTCTCTTTGGGAGAGACAGATATCCCAATAGAAGGGCCTTAATGAATATGATGATTGCCTTGTACACAGCCAATCTGGGTTTGATCCCTGGCATCCCATATAGTCCTCCAAGCTCATCAGGAGAAGGACAACAAACAGACCAGCAGAAGAAAGCCTAAGTACCACTGACCATGGATCTCTGAGTTTTATCCTGCAGGTAATCGGAAAGCATGGCTAAAATGAAGAACCAGAGAGCTAGTACAGTGGTTCAAACACTTGCAGGGTTTGGACCCCCCCAAAGGCTAAATTGAGCACAAGTATATCCCAAAACTTTAATGTTCATATCAGTTACAGAACTAATCATCTTCTGGCTGGCTTCTGACTTAGCTACAGAATGTAATTCCCTCTCACTAACTCACAAAAGCCTGGGGACCAGAAACTGTCTCTCCATCTTGGTTTCACCAAAGTTGGCATCACCCAGGGAACATGTGGTGCCAGAAAGTTCTAAGGAGCATTATTTATTTCATTTGAAATCTATTTCTTCCTCTTAAAATGAAAAGAACAATGCCAAGCAAGCAGAGTTAGTCATTTGATGAAAGAAATAATTGTACTGTATGCCCAGAGCTAGATGTTACTTGAGAAGTTTCCATTCCAACAATCACAAAGGAATGTTAGGAAAATTCAATAAAGCCAAGATAACTTTAATTTAAATAGCTTTCTCTGTCAGTTGTAAAAGAAAACTGGTATTTTATTTATTTTAGAAAGGTATTTCACACTTGTTCTGGTTTAATTTGTTTATTAGAGTTTACTTAGCACCTATCATATTCCTACCAATGTGCCAGTTACTTTTAGGAGGGGAAGTAACAGCATAACAGACACAGTAGATATGAAAGAACTAATGTCAGCAATGTCACATAATTGTTAGATGCACTTATAAGTTCAATTGTAGCCTCACTAAAGTCATGTGACGAAGCCTTGGGTCTCCCAGTACCTCCAAATGTTAGTACATGGAAGAAAACATTTTAAGGATGTCACTAATGAGATCATAATGAGGGTATCTTATCCAATGTGACTCGTGTTCTTAGAGAAGGAAAGTAGGACGTGAACTTATATAGAGGATGACCGTCTGAAACAAAGCCAAGAGAGAGCCATCTACAAGCCAAAGAATGTGACTTTCAGAAGGCCCCAATCCTGCTGACACCTTGAATTTAGACTCCCAGCCTCTAGTGCTGAGGCATGACATTTCTATTATTCAAGTCACTCAGTCTACAGTATGTTATTGTGGCAGCCCTAACAAAACAAATATAGATACTCTCCTTTAAGCCTTACCTAGTCGTTCCTTTATTTGAACATTTACTAAGCAGCTATACTGTGCTAAACCTAGTGCAAGGCAGATCAGACAGGGTCACTAATTTTCATTCTACTACAAGCTGCTTCATTAGCTAATAGTTACAACTATTTCCATTTTGCAGAGACAAAGCAGAGACCTTATAGAAGAAGTTGAGCAGCAAGGTACATAATGTGGTTGGATCCATAGGCGAACTCAGAGAAACAAACAGTCTCAGATATTGTCTCAGAGTCTCAATCCAACAAATTACATGAGTGACAGGTGGAGTCCAGAGCCAATGAGATAACAGATCATAGAGCGTGTTCCAGTAGGATAGGATGGGGTAAGATGCACCCTAACTCCAGGAGAGAAAGGCAAGAGCCAGGTAGCATGAATCCATGTACATCAAAGGCACAACTGTGTGTAGTTGTCAAAATTCTGTGTTATGTTCTTTTAATATGTGAGTAGCCTATTTTTGATCAGAATATATTCAGAATATATTGATGGGATATTTTCTAAATATTTGCTAGGAATATTAAACTCTATCCACAAGCTATTCACCAATATACACACATCAAAACTGCAAAAGTCATGATACAATTGTACTTGATGTAGGAATCTGGTCAACCATTGCAAAAATCTTGGATTAAAACCAGAGCAAAACCAACTCATACAGATATAAGAAAACAGTTACCTGCAATACAGGTAATTCTTTCCCTTATTTAGCACCTGCTGTATGCTTACAAGCGAATTACAAGGATTATCTCATCTAATATTTACAATGGCCCTAAGTACTATCTTCCTCTGCATTTTGGACCCAAAAAAAACGCTCATACATCACTCAGAATTCTAACAACAGTAACAACCAGGACTTGGACTTGAACTCAGACCTGTCCAAGTCCGTGTTGTCCCTCTAAATTACTGCAATTTCCAGTTTCCCAGAGAAAGAGATTTGGATGCAGTCTGCAGGAAACAGGGGGACTTGAAAGAAGAGAGTAATAAGAAAGATATTGCTTTTATTTTATTCCTCATTACCCTTCCCACCTACCCACCAGGTACTTTGCTTTTACGTGTATATAGTGTTTCAGAAAATTGGGACAAGAGCAAAGATCAACTACATGGCTCTACTCTCTTCTTAAAATCCTATACTAGCCAGAATACACTTGAAAAAGATTATATCTGTAGCAAGGATAGAAATCAATAAAGGACATGTGAATCAGGGGTATATCTGAAAGATTAAAGGTAGATAGAAACAGAACAATGAGAAAAAAAAAACTTGGCCTAAAATAACAGCAGGAAGTTCCCAGATCCTGGGGATGCTATAAGATTAGAGACAATACTTAGCTCATTTTGTGGGAAAGAGCTTTGGAACACGGAATGGTGACTATTTGGGGAGCTCATCTTTAAAGCCTGTGACACGGTAGCCTGGTAGTGAGCAGTGAACTTCCACCCTCCAGTCAGGTTGGAGCTATTCAAGTGGATGTTTGGGCTGAAGAAGCAAAAGAATATTTGAGTTCTAAAATGCTTGAGACCAGCGACCAAGAATAGGGAGTCAGTATATGAAAGATAATGCTTACTGAAAGGCTGGCTTTGAAATAAACTTAACCGGGGGCCGGGCAGTGGCGCTGGAGATAAGGTGCCTGCGCTAACCTAGGACGGACCGTGGTTTGATCCCCCGGTTCCCATATGGTCCCCCGTGTCTGCCAGGAGCGACTTCTGATCGAATAGCTAGGAGTAACCCCTGAGCGTCACTGGGTGTGGCCCAAAAACCAAAAAAAAGAAAAAAAAAGAAATAAACTTAACCAGGCTGTGCAACACACGTACACCAAAAACTACAAAATGTCACTGATAGAGAGTCCAAAGTGATAGCACAATGGCAGGGTGTTTGCCTTGCATGCGGCTGACCCACGATAAACCTGGGTTTGACCCTGCCATCACATACAGTCCCCCAAGCCAGGAGCAATTTCTGAATGCACAGCCAGGAGTAACCTCTGAGTGTCACCAGGTTTGGACCCCAAAAAGCAAGCAAACAAAAATCAGTGATACAAATGTTAAAAGACACAATAAATAGAGAAAGACACATCATGTTCATAAACTGGAAAACTGAACACAGTTCAAATGCCTCTGCCACATATTATAATTTCTAAAAAAGTTCAAATAATGGTTTTCTTCTGAAATATCAAGAATAAATAAATCATGAAATTTCATAGAGAACCAAAGTCAAATTGGAGGATGCATATTTTCCAAAGGTATAGGAATCCAAATGGTATGGTAATGGAGACATCTAGAACATTGGAATTCTAGATAGTGAAAAAAATAAATACACGCACATATATGCAGTCAAATAATTTTCAGAATAATGACTAAAACACACAATGGGAGTACAATAGTTTCACACAATGGTAGCACAATAGTTTCCTCAACAATTGGTGTTAGAGGGGTCAGAGCAATAGCACAGTGCGTAGGGCATTTATTTGCCTTGCACGTAACTAACCTGAGTTCAATCACCAGCATCCTATATGGTCCCTCGAGCCTGCCAGGAGTGATTTCTGAGCAAAGACTCAAGATTAACCCCTGAGCACCACTGAGCATGTACCCAAACCCAGTTTGCCATAAAATGCTCTAATATTGAACTAAATAACCTCTCTATAAACCCTCTATATAAACCCCTGTTTAATGCCTGGCACCACAATCTGTTCCCAATCTCACTGGGGTTTAGATGACCCCAGAGCACTACCTGGGTAATCCTGGGGATCCCTGACAGTACAGAGTCTAAGCAGAATAGCTTTTGGGGGGTCAGCAGGGTACTATCTGGCCCATTTAGCCAAGTATTCAGTATAAGCAGTGTCCTGGCTCCCAGAGTACTACTTAAGGGTCCCTCAACTCAAATAGATTAATGACTCAGATGCAAAATCTGAAGAAAACTTCCAGAAGAAAAATGGGAAATTTTTGATAATGTTGGTCTTACTGATGATTTCTCACACATAAAACCAAAAGCAACAACAACAACAATATAAATAGATAAGTAGAACCATGTTAAATAGAAAATCTGTGCAGCAAAGAATAAAAAATCAATAGACTAGATAGAAGAGGTGGGAGAAAAATATTTGCAAACCATCTATTTGCTATGGGTTTACCTATCTATAATATATAAGGAGAGAACAAGAATAGTAATACAGACGGTAGAGCGCTTGCCTTGCATGAAGTCAACTGGGGTTTGATCCCCAGTATACAACATGGTCCCCCAAGCACCACTGGGAGTAATTACTGAGTGCAGAGCAAGGAGTAACCTTTGAGCATTGCCAAGTGTGACCCAAAACAAAAGCAATAAAATATATAAAGAAGCCCTGCCACTCACTTACCCAAAAAAGATCTAATTTTAAAATGGGAAAATGAGCATTTCTTCAAAGAATATATAAATGACCACAAGTATAAGAAAAGAAGCTCAGTAGCATTAAAACCAGGTAAATGAACATTCAAATCACAATAAGGTAACACCTCACACATAATAAGGTCATCATACAAAAAGCACACTTGGGGGTCAGAGAGAAAGAACAGGGGTTAAGACACTTGCCATGCATGCAGTCAACCATAGTTCAAGACCTGGCATACATGATCCCTTGAGCATCACAGAGTACAGACCTAGACTATTTTAGATCACTTTAGGGTCCAAAGAACTCTGCATCTTCAATCCCTTACACTGAATCACCAGCATGGTTGGCAAAGCATCTTCAGGAGGTTGGCAAAGCATCTTCTTGAGCATTGCTAGAAAAGTTTCTTCACACCATAGATCAATCATTCAATCCATAAAAAGTTCATTCATCACCTAGTCAATATTTATTAGCCCAGTTTCAATTCCCAACATTTCATGGTCCCTCAAGCACTACTGAGAGTGGTCCTTGGGGACTAGCATTTATGTCCCCCCAAAATACATATTCCCCAATCCATAAATAATAATGTGGGCAAGTATTTGAGCCCTTTGTGGTCAGAATGTAAATTGGCATAGCTTTCCTAGAAAATAGCACAGAGACTCCTCCACAAATTTAAAAGAGAATGTTTGTGTGCTTCAGCAATCCTGTTTGTAGGTATCTATTTTTCTAATCTTTTACTTTTTTAATTTGGGATCCCCATCTAGGGGTGTTCAAGGGCTACTTACTCCTACAATATTCAGAGATCTCACACTGCTTAAGATGGAACTGAGGCTGTCCTTGAGCAATTGTCTTGGCCTCTATGCTATTTCTCCAGTCCATGAGTATAGATGTTTAGCTAAAAAAATTGAAATCATGATCTCCAAGAGATATTAGTGCACTCAATTCACTACAACATTGTTCCTAGTAGCCAAGAGGTAGAAGTAGCATAAATGGCCATTAGTGGTGGATAAAGAGAGAAAATGTCATGTAAGACATAATAGACTATTATTTATTCCTCAATTCCTGTTCCAGACTACAACAAGCTGACCCTTAAGGACATTTTGCTAAGTAAAACAAGCCAATAACAGGACAAATACTGCATGATTCCACTTCTAGGAGATATGAAATAGTCATACTAATAGAAGCAGAAAATGCAAGGATAGTGGCTGGGAGGAAGGGAAGAGATAAGATTCGGTGTGAATAAAGGTTCAGTCCTAGGAGATGACAGAGTTTTATAGACAATAAAGCAATAATAATATGTACAATAAGGCACATAAAAGTTACTACAATGTACACCTAAATTTTTACTACAAGGACAGGTTTCATTTTATGAATTTTTCCCACAAAAGAGAAAATAATGAAGGGAGCAGAGTAATACCAAGCGGGCAGGGTATTTGCCTTGTAAATGGTTGACCTGGGTTCAATTCCCAGCAGCCCCTATTCCTCTTCCCCAGTCTGCTGGAGGTGATTTCTGAGCACAGATCTAGGAGTAACCCATGAGCACCACCGAGTGTGACACCTCAAAAAAGAGAAAGAGAGAAAAAAATGAAAGAGAAGCAATGGACAGAAACAAAGAGGAGGAGGAGGAGGAGGAAAAAGAAGTGAGGGAAGAAAAAAAGACTGTTTTTTGTTGAATATATATTCATATATTAATATTTTCTGAGAGAGAATGGCCCTGCAAATACCTTGATTTTAGTCATCAGAATTGTCAAAAACCATATTTTTGTTGTTTAAAGCCACACAGTTTGGTGATTGTCTTACAACCATAGAACATAAATATAAAATGATCAAATGCAAAAATCAATGACTCCGAAAACGTAAGAGGTGAAAAAGGGAAAAATTTTCAAGACAGATGAGAGAGACAGTACAAGGTGCTGTTTTTGCATAAAGCTGACCCAGGCTCAATTTCTGGCACTGTGTTTGATCCTCCAGGACCACTCTCCGAGGGTCATTCTTGAGCACAGAGCCAGGAGAAAGCCCTAAGTGCCACTGGTGTGATTTAAGTCTAATTGTTTTCCCTTAATGCAAGGAAGGTAAATATTTTCAGAGGAAGATAACCTAGGGTGGATTTACATAGAGAATCCTAGGGCAAGTGGCTGCTTGAGCATTAACATTTTTTCAGATTGCTATATACTAAAGAATAAAAAAACAGAAAGTGAGAAAGATTAAAATATGGACAGTAAAAAGAGAGCATCTAGGGTTGAAGAGATAGCATAGCAGTGTGGAATTTGCCTTGCATGCCGTCAACCCAAGACAGATAGTGGTTTGAATCCCGGCATCCTATATGGTTCCCTGTGCCAACCAGGAGCGATTTCTGAGCTCCGAGTCAGGAGTAACCCAGTGACCCCTCAAAAATAATTAATATAATAAATAAAAATAAAATAAAAGAGAACAACAGGGTACAGCAACAATGAAATGATATTTGTTAGAGTTCAAAAAAAATCAAAAGACAAAAGAATACAGAGTATTTGAGCCAAGAAGGCAGAATTTTGATGAACTAAATTTGGGTTTTAGGACAGGGGGTACTCAGAAATAATTGAGTTCCTCATTATACCCCCAACATTTCTGTTAAGCAGATCACTCTTTGGAAACATATAGTTGTTTTTTGTTTTCCAAGAAGGTTATTTTCCCCCCTTTGTGAAATATAATAAAAAAGCATTAGTTCAGAATTCAGTCTTCATTTCTAGGCCAATATTTGTGTTAGATGGAGTTGGAAGCCCCCATTTCAGAAGAGTCCTGCGGTGTAATTAAAGTTTATTAGTCTCTGTAGTGTGTATTCATCAGAAGTTTATCCAGTTTGACACAGCCTTGATTTGTGACAGGCTAAAGCGTTCATTCCTGCCAAATTAGAATGGGACTTCAGATAAGGAACCCTCCCTGAGATGTTTTATTGCATATAAAATGTGAAAATGTTTTTTAAAAAACCTCTTGTAACAATCTGTTTGGATAATATCTGAGCGTATTTATTGGCAATGTTGACATTTAAGGGAGAAAATTACTGTTAATAAAATAAAATGTACTGGGGATTATACAAATCTCTGATTAGATAACCAAAATAAAGAGCGACATAAACCAATCAATTTTTTAAAATTAAAACAGCATTAATCTGCGATATGGGGCATCAATTTTGTAACTATGGTTTAGTAGTGGCAGTTGGAGAGGTTCAATGTGTTGTGAGGAGTTCACAATGGAGAGGATAATTTTTGTTAACTCTTCAGGAGACAGAAATAGAAAAACAAACTCTTTCCTTAGCAAACAAAATATATGTAATTTGGTATCTCATTCCGTGTCCAACTGCCATTAAAGGAACTTATATCAAGATGTATAACAACAATTTCCCATCAATAATTGTTTGACAGATACTATGCTACTGGGTGCACCTTTCAAATTTATAATTAAGAAGAGTTGGCAGACGGGACATATTGATCAATAACATAGTCAATTTTCTATTATGAAAATAAATTGATATTTCCACTGTAAAAACATTTCTTTCAGTCCCTCGGAACAACACTATTTATTTCCAACAAGAAGGTAAGTAAGAAGAGGTGTAAAAGTTAGATAAATTATAGTAGGAGCTTACCAGTCTTTGCAATGATATTCCATTTTCAATACCCCTAGGATATGTCAAGTTTGCTTAGCAACTCCCTTACAAGAGATTTGTTCTTAGATTTCTGTGTTAGGTCTAGAAAACTAAGTCCAATACTTATCTTACTGTTCATCTGACCAGGGTCGCTGTTATTTGGAGATGGGGTTGGCAGGGACTAGAGGTGTGATACAGGGGAACATGAATGCAGAGCACAGATAAAATAATCTGACAGATCTGGACATGAATCTCAACTCAGAGTTTGAAGACATTGCCGCCTTGCTCCGAATGTTAAATTCCTTGTCTGCCAATTGGAATTAGTTCAATCTAAATCTAAATCTCTGTCCTTTTATTTGCTCACTTCGGTAACTCTTCCTCTCCTAATCCAGAAACTCCACCAAATTTCCTCTGTTGTAACATTGACAAAAGTGGGTCAAGGACATAGCTAACATGGCAGAGCACATGTATATGATGTTTATGGTCCTAGGCAATCCCCAACTTTACATGCCTCCTACCCAAACTGGTGGATATGACCCTAGGGGCCCCAACACACCACTGGACCCAAGCATTGCACAATCAGACTGTTTCATGCTGCACGACATGCCTGGATGTAGTCCCTATAACAATAGAATTAATTTCTTTCTGAAGTTAAAATGAAATTTACCAACCCTCCTACTTATGATTTATTGAAGTAAATAAGGAAGGTGACATAAAGTATTGAGTAGGAATATCTGGTGTCTCATAGGTTCTCAACTCTAGTTGATTTTCTTCCTTTCTTAAAAGAATACTGAGCTTGGGGACAGAGTGTTGGCACAGTGATAGGGTGTTTGATTGCACACACTACCTAAGATGGACAACGATTCAGTCCCCCTGCATCCCATATGGTCCCCCAAGCCAGGAGCAATTTCTGAGAGAATAGCCAGGAATAACTCCTGAGCATCAGCAGGTGTGGCCCAAAAAACAAAAAAAGAAAAAAGAATGAATACTTTTTTGGGACAAGTCATTCTGGTAACAGAATTCTCTGGGATTCTCTAGACTGACTGCAATTGCACACACACACACACACACACACACACACACACACACACACACACTCACACACTCACCAATAAAATTGTCCTCACTTGATTTCAGCCTCACCTCATGTGACTCTGTTCCATTTCCACTAATTACCATTTGTCCACTGTGCTGGACCAAAGTTTTCAAGGGCCAGTGGGTTTCATCATGCCTGCAAAACCAGAAGCCCTTCTGAGACCTGCCTGACAAACCAGCTTTTCTAGGAACTAGGCTTAAATAGGAAACTTTGGGTGTTATAAGCTCTCTCCACGTCACTAACAACCAGATCTGAAGATGTCTTAAGAAAGGACACTTGGTGAAGGCCAAGTGGAGTAGTTAAAATCTTTAGTGGGAAAGCTCTAAATCACAGCTTTCATGCCTGAAGCAGTTGCTACTTTCCAAAGTGGGTTGCAACTCTTTGCTGCCTTATGCCCTTCTCTGTGGTGAACTTCACTCTCCTCAACTGAGATGTGAGATATAATTTTCTTCCCCCTTGTAAGCTGAGCTCTTCTCTAGATGTGTTTGCTGTTACCAGTAGAAGGTGGAAAATTTACTCTGACTTTTAACAGTGGGTAAATCAGCTAGTGCCAATTGGCTTTTATGAGATTAAAGGTAGATAAATAGATATAGATAAACGATAGATAGATGATAGGTAGATAGACAGACAGATAGATAGATAGGTAGATGATAGATAGATAGATAGATAGATAGATAGATAGATAGACAGACAGACAGACAGACAGACAGACAGATAGATAGATAGATAGATAGATAGATAGATAGATAGATAGATAGATAGATAGATAGATAATATTCTTCTCAGGAGTGGTCACAGATGCAAGACCTGAATAAATAGTCTCCAGATTAGAGTCCACATAAACTCTTCCAATGATGCCAGTTGCCAACATTTCAGTTACCACTAAGTGTTCGAGTCTTCCTTGAAGAAGTCCCAAAGAGGGTGTTACTCTCATCCTCTTTGTTCCCTGCCTGAATCCTTGACTCCCATTTCCTGTGAGTTGAACAAAATGGGAAGTCTTTTGTATTGCCTCCTCCATTAGCCTGGTTGGTTAGCAGCATCAGTGACCAGAAGACTCACCAATGCATAGAACAAGTGAGCATGCACACACACGTTCACTCATGGTAGAAAGGTCTCCCTCTTTCAAAAGAAAGTTCAATTCATTAACTCTATTTGTCCTGGTTCTGTGGAGTCTCTCTACTCCCAAAGGCCTTTTTCTGGCTCTAATATTAGGCCTCTACAATCATCTTTTCCTTCTCTTACATTCCGAATTAGTCTGACCTTCTGACAGCTCCAAGCAGGCGTTGTATTACAGCGGATACTGGCTAGCTTCTAGGTGTTTGTGGAAAACAAGTAAGGATAGAACTTTGACCACTAAATGTCTTTAGAGTTACCATTCTTTATTTACAGTTCCCAAGAGTGCTATAGTAACTACCTCCTTGTACAGTACAGCAACCCCAGCAAATTAACTCAACCATTCCATGGCCTGTGTTCTTTCTTATTATCTGTTTCTGTTGTCTGGGTGTGTCCTACATAAATGAGGCTTTAAAAAATGATCAATTTCTTGGTTAAATCTCTTGCATATGGTGGGGTCAGAGTGGAACGTGGTAAGGTCTTGCCCATGCTAGCCTAGGACTGACCACGGTTCTATCCCCCTTCGTTCATATGGTCTCACAAGCCAGGAGTGATTTCTGAGCACAAAACCAGAAGTAACCCCTGAGCATCACTGAGTGTGGCTCCACCAAAAAAAATTTTTTGTATATGAAGTTTTGAAAAATAAAAAAATGTGGTTATGAAAAACAACCAATGAGATACGTAGAACAACAAATCAAAGGTCTTGATTATTTGGCCCCACCTTCCTCATTTTAGAGAGCTCAAAATCTAAAGAGGAAATAAAAGATAGCTTTGATGGTAGAATTTCAGAGTCCATAGTTAATTTTTTCCAAGATGGAGTAGAAATGGTTATCCAAAGCCATGAAATTATAATAGTATATGCAGAACATCAGTATAGAATGCCATTTTCTGTAACTATAATAATACTGATATATTCCATCTAGATGTGTTACATGTTATACACCAAAACTATACCAGGTATATGTTGGGTGTTTTTTAATGTTGGGATCACAATCTACAATGCTCAGAGTTTACTCCTAGTTCTTCACTCAGAGATTTCTCCTTACAGTGTTCATGGGACTAACAATATTAGATGCTTGAGTTGAACCCAGGTTGGCAACTTGCTTTACCCACTGTACTAAATCTCCAGCCCTAGTGTTGATTTTCTATGCTGAGCATTCTTGCAGGCACTGGGAAGCCATTATCATGTTTACTCCTTCCAAAAAAAAAAAAAATTCTCTCCACCCCCTATGACTGCTCTGATGTCATGATGGAGGACTAAAATGAGCCTGTCACATGGGAAGGTGAGTTTCCGATGATCAATGATCACCTTTCAAGATATAAAACAAATCAGAATGTTTTACTCATCGTGGGCCTTCTGAGTCCAAGGACTTTTCAGTTCTCCCTAAAATGAAATACTTCGGTTTTCTGCTCCAAATGTAGATGCTTTGGAATAATAGTCATGCCTTTGTTTACAAGGAAACCCTATCAATAAAAATCTTAATTTTTCCTCTCCTAATTTTCTTTAACCCTGGGATGTGTATTCCCAGTTGCTGGGTAGGAAAATCAGTTTTAGCTGGAAAGAGGAAAATATTGCAATAGTAAAAAGAATTGGGCTGTGGAGCTAGACCTGTGTTTAAAAAATAAAGACAATAAATCAGCCCACTTCCTGTTGTGTGACTTTCCAGCAAGTTGCTGTTTTAATGCTGAATCCTGTCACCTACAACCCAAGAGTTCCTCCCTCCCAGGACTACATTGGGATTAATGGAGATTGGGCATTTGCTTCAATGCCTAGTTCATTCGAATCATTTATAAAAGTTTGACACTTTTCTTGTGTTTTATTATAGACCACTGTAGGCAAGTTTTCGAGGTGACTTTGGTCTACTAGAGAAAATGTAAGGAAAAAAAGGAAGTTTACATGCATTTTAGCCTACCATTGCTCATCGGGTAAGGCCCATTTTATCTGCTGAACTGAACTGGTTGTAGTGAATATATTCACATTTCTATCCTTGAGACACTCCAGAAAAACACTATGTGGACACAGCAATAGTGCTTCTGAAGATTGTGTAAGAGGCTGCACATATATTAATCTTCATCCTTGTCCAGAAAGTTAGAAACATATCAATTTTCATTAACTTGAAAGAAATCGAGGTTGCTTTTATGGTGGGGATAGGCGTACATACGCACTTGTGCATGCACGCAGACACACACACACACACACACACACACACACACACACACACACACACACACACACACTACGTACATTGACTTCTTGAATTTAGAGCCTCCTTATGGCCATGAAGTCTGATATGGTCATGGAATCACTAGACTCTCTTCCTCCAAAGATAAATTTAGATCTCCCTGACTTCCTGAAAGAAGATCATGTGTCTTATCTTTAAAATTAAGGAGGAGCGGGGGAAAGTTGCAGGGATTCTTTTTCAGGGCTCAGCAGTTTCTGCTCTTTCCCTTAGAAGCAACTGAATTCATGTTACATGATTCACCTTCCTGCCATAAATCTGGTGATCAATCTAAAAGCCCCGGTGTGCCAGCCATTTCCTAGGTAACAAACCCCAAGTGACCTTAATGGACAACCCATAACAGACAGAAACCAGCAAGCGCAAGAGAAAGCCTGTCCTTTGGTACTTTTCCCCCCCCTCAATACATTTAAATAATTAAAAAGGCCATCAAGAAACTAATCCATAGTCAAAGTGATATGTAAAATATGATTGCACAGTGCTTTTCTCCCTTCATTGATTCACTTGCAAGGGAACAAAGAAGCATTTACTCAAGGCTTAACTTGTCCTAAAAGAAGTTTCTTCTAACCTTTGCCATGATGTTAGTCGACATTACTGGGCCAGGGCTTGCTGAGTGAATGAGTTACAAATGGACACGAGTTAAATATTTGCACCACTCATGACCTCTAAATTTCTTCTTAATCCGAAAATATCATAAACTGACTCTCTTTGGAATGCATATCGGATTAAATTTAGTATTTCAAGGAAGCTTAAAGGTTAAAGTATCCTTTTGGGAGCTAGTCCTTAGTGAATCCTGAATCTAACGTACATCAGCGTGTGACCTTTGGAAAGAATACATAAGCTTTCTGAGCCTCTGTTTATTCATTTGTAAAATGAGGGTTGCGAAAATAGGTTGCATTTCACTGGGTAATGGGAATGCCGAAAGCACATAATGCAGACCAAATACCTGTGAACAGTTTTCTGTTCGCACAGTAAACAATTAATAAAGCTTAGAAATAAATGAACAAAAGAATCACTTTCTCCGATAGAACTTCCAGGCATCAAGCTCCTGGTTGAAGTATTTAGACATCTGAAAAGGGGATGATCAAGAAGAAAACGGTTCCTGAGTTGAAAAGGATAAAAGATTAGCTCAGGAATATCAGCAACTGCTAGTATAAGAAGTAAATATGTGTAAGATCTTTCATCTCTTGGTAACAGGCAGCTGGTAGCAATGGCCTGACCACCCATCCGCCAGAGATGGAACTAAGAAAGAGCATTTCTGAACTGTAAAGTCACATACCTAGACCTTGACAAAAGGGGGGGGGGTCCTCCATCATTGTTAGCTATATCATTATCTATAAAATAGAAGAAAGGGCTTTCCATGAGCAAAGAGTTGACAGCCTAGAATGTTCAAATGGCTTTATTCAATATCAGCAGAGCTAAGTAGGAAAGAATGAAAACTTAAAAAAATAAAACACAATAGTTTGACATACTCAAGGGTGGGTTTTTGAAAATTCCATCTCAGATCTGGCCGTTTCACTGTGTTTTCTCAAGACTTTTTATCATGGCTGGCACCAAGAAGGTGCTCAGTACAGATTTAATAAGTATGTGATTAATACTGTATTTGATTGATCAAGGCGTTTGACAAGAGATTCTTACCTAGTACCAATCCCAGAGGGCAACTTACACTTCACAGCAAAGGTTCTCTAACTTACCTGAACCTGAGAATCAACTTAAAATATGAAGAAGCATTAAAGTATACCTTGGGGCAAATAGAAAAATAAATAATAGCAATGCATGATTCCACTCTGTGAGATTCCATTAAATAAAATAGGTATGAAATGGGATGGGGTCTAAATATCAGAAGTTTTGGAAGCTCCCAGGAGACTATTCCTGGCAGGTAAGTGTGAGAATGAGTTTCCAAGGGGACATTATAGTCTATGGGAGTTTTGACCCTAGATAGTGCAACTGGGGATGAAGAGAGATTCTGTTACTTATGGTATCATTCCCCTGGTCACCATCATGTACAGTGAGTGAGATGGTCATTTTGCCTATGATGGTAGCATATTGTGAAAATGCAGTTGGATGACTGAAGCCAGGGAGACGGGTTGGAGTCTAGGCTTGATTAAATTGCCTAGCAAGGGGTAAACAACAACATCACAGCCTCAAATTTTACTGAGTTTTGATAGAGTGACTGGTAAATGAGGTCCCCTTGAATAAAAGAGGCTTCTAACTCAGTCTTTCACAGCAATGATCAGTTCTTGTAATGCCTTTTTCCATTCCCAGTTCAAAAAGGAACCAAGAACACATGTTTTGTTTTGTTTTATAATAAGTTTTATTGTAATCAAGTAAATTACAAATCTTTCACAGTAATATTTAAGGTACAGAGTGACAAAGAATTAGAGCCATTCCCACCACCAATGTTGTCCTCCCTCCACTCCTATTCCCAACATGCATCCCATATTTCCCCCTTTGCCCTTTGGACTGCTAGTTTAAAAAGTATCCTTTGTGTATAACTTGCTATAGATTGGGTATTGAATCTGGTGTTATTGACTTGGGGTATGGTGCTTAAATCTGATCATTTTTTATTTCTACTCAGTGTTCATATGACTGGTTGTTCTTGGTACCATACATTTCTTTTCCCCTCAATTTATGCGGGAGATAAGATGATTCAAGTTCTGTGGTTCTGTTAGAAAAAGAAAAGAGAGAAAGAAGAGAAAAAAGGAAGAAAAGCTGGAAGAATCTGTCTAGAGGCTCTTAATATCAGTTCAGAAGAAGAAAGGAATAAAAATAAAAGGAAAAACAAAAACAAGCAAAACAAAAACAAAAGCAAAAATAAATAAGACAAGCAATGACAAAAAACACAACAACAGCAGCAACAACAAAAAAATCATCAAAACCATACCACATGAAAGAAAACAAAAAGAAGAAGGTCTGGTGTGGCAAGACTTTGTTTTTTGGGGGGTTTATTTTGGGGGAGTGTTTTTTTTTCTTGCATTGACACAGTAAGTATTGGGGAAGTTAGAGAGACTTCCTTTGGCCTAGGAAATACAGAGTTTCTCCACCCTTGAAGCATACTGTCATGGGAGCAACTACAGGCTCCATACATGCTCATTCTCGAACCCCAAGGTCTTTTTATGGTGCCAGGAAACAATCTGCTCAGTTGTGGATGATAAAGTCAGTCCTCTGTAACTAGAGATCATAAAGGTACATGTTTTGCATGCTGGAAGTTCTGGATGAATTCTGACATCCTCACGTAGAGCCCGAAACAAAATTAAATAGTTAGATATACAAAATAAAGAATAAAATCAAAAGGAGAGGCTATTATCAAGGAAGAGTGACAGGAAACTAGATAATTAAGAGACTCAATGGTTATTTTAAATCTGGCTTGCATAGGGTATGACTAATCAGATGGCAGGAACAGCAAAGGGAAGGAATAGGTGTTATATTTATGTATATACACACACACACACACACACACATATATATATATGTATATATATATATTACACATGGGTGTAATATATCACACGTGGGTGGAGCAATAGCACAGGGGGTAGGGGGGTTCCCTGACATGCAGCAAATCTAGGATCAACCCTTGGCATCCCATATGGTCCCCCAAGCCTGCCAGGAGTGATTTCTGAGCATGGAACTAGGAATAATTACTGAGTGCCAATGGATGTGGCCCAAAAGCCACAAAAAAAAAAAAAAAAAAAAAAAAAAAAAAAAAAAAAAAAAAAAAAAAAAAAAAAAAAAAAAAAGGAAAGAAAGAAAAGAAAAGAAATACAGCCACAGTTTATGTAAGCCTTCAGATTAGCAAAATATGGAGACAAAGAAAAGATGAAAAAAAACAATGGAGACTGATGACTAGCAAGTAGCAACCAGTCAGCAACTGGTGGCCAGTGATAGATTTGCAAATGGTCTAAACTTCATTTGTGATGCTTTCTCAAAAACAAAGATCCCTGTTTCTGGGCTCCTCCAGCCTGCAGATAGACTCTATGTGAGTTATTCAGTAAAGAGCTGTTAAATATAGGAATTGTAACACTGAAGACAGACCAGACATCTGGTATTTAACTACTCACAAGAATCATAAAGTATGACTCTATCCTGGCTAATACATATGGATCAAATCCAGTAGCCATCTTTTTTTGTAAATAAAGTTTTATTGCAACACTGTCCTAGTCATTCCTTGGTGTTATCATTTTGGGCTGCTTTTACATTGCAAAGACAAGTTTAGTAGCTACCACAAAATTCAGATGACAAATTTCAGAAAGCTTTTTTTTTTGCCCTTTTAAAAATAGGGGAAGTTGGTGTGGGATAATCGAACATTATACATTACATTATTATTGTGCATTATAGGACCAAAGCATTGAACCTTCCGTATTATCAAAGTGGTCCCAGACACTCTAAACAGTTGTCCCCAAAATAAGTTAAAATAGATTCATTAAAATGTTGTTTTTTAAATATTGTTTGTCCTTGTCTAAGCACCAGTCATAGGCTGGAGAGATATTACGGGGCTTAAGGTGGACCATCACCCCCCCCCCCATTCAATCCTAGCACAGCATATGGTCCCCCAGCACCTCAGGGAGTGACACCTTTCCAATACTGCCAGGTGTGATCCAAGTCCTACCCTCCAGCTAAATACATCCCATGTGCTATTTATGATAACGAGGCTCTATTGTAATGTTAAACTCCCCTCGCCCAGATTAAGATGTAAAGTCCTTTGAAACCCTACCACCCCTTGGGGTTTTCCTATAATAATACTATTCCACATTCAAACTTCTTGCTTGCCAAAGAACTTTTTGATGTGTGAGCTCTCATTTCCCACAGAGTCTAGTCTAGTGTTGAGCAAACAGAAGACACTTGAAAAATATTTGACTGATTGATTGCCTTTCTCTGATTTATTTCAAGCTCTGAGCAATTGGGCCAATGGTTATTTTTATCACCGCCGCAATGGGTCATGAAGACCATCACAAATCCCTGTATCAAATGGAGACAGGATGTTTCAAACCATTGTGTGAAATGACTTTTTTTTTTTTTTGGTCACATTTTTGGTTGTCCCTAGTTTCTATCCTAATCTGTAAGTGTTATGGGACTTTTCTCTGAAGAAGCCGTGCTTTTTTTTTTTAATTAATTAATGAAATTAATGAAAAAGAAGAAAGCAAGTACAATTCAGAGTCACATTTGAGTTAAAAATCCCAGTGTAGGCATTCTCACCTTTTTTGACCAAGGCCTGCTGTCTCCTGTTTAAGTAACATTGCGAATAGAGATGAGTCAGTAAACATTTTTTTTCTTTTACTTCTGTGTCATGCTTTTCATTCAACCTACCGGAGTTATGGAAGCAAACGTTTCTAATATATTGGTTCCTGGGGAATGGTATTGGTAAAGTGCCCCTTACCATTACAGACAAGGGCTCAGGCTAACCCAAAGTACGGTAAAAAACATTAAGAAAGATGAGGAGGGGCCGGGCGCTGGTGCTGGAGGTAAGGTTCCTGCCTTGCCTGCGCTAGCCTAGGACGTACCGCGGTTTGATCCCCCGGTTTCCCATATGGTCCCCCAAGCCAGGAGTGACTTCTGAGCTCATAGCCAGGAGTAATCCCTGAGCGTCACTGGGTGTGGCCCAAAAACAAAAAAAAAAAAAACAAAAAACAAAAACAAAAAAAAAGAAAGAAAGATGAGGAGAAGCAAATGTCCTGGCCTAAAGATAAAGGAGACACCTGCCCATCCCTGATGCTTTTCAGTAGCATGACTGACATTCCTTGTCATTGATTTGATCTACTTCTATGGCAAAGCACTCAAGGTGATCAAATATTCGATCTGCACAATATCTAGTTGATTGGAAAGATTCTTACTGGCTGTTTTTCAACTAAAATAAACAAGGAGAGCCTCCCTTTTTCTCCCCTAATAATTGAATTTACTAAGAAGATTTTATTGGAAAACAAGCTGAACACGGCCCTAACTATTTAATATTGTGTCCAAATATAAGCTGATATTGTGTTTTTAAACAGAAGATCCCTGTAATTATTTTGAGTTAATTCCTTCTTTATTCTAGGTATTGGATGTTTCTTTGTTGGGATCTTGTATTTGTTTTGTGCTCTGTGCCTTGTTAAGAATGTGGATAATTTATAAATGAGTGTCTGAAAGGGATTATGAGGCTGGAAAAAAAAAAAAGACCCAGGATAGAACAGATGACTTTCAATTATATAAGAAGATGGCATAATGGTATAGTCACTGTAGCTCTTCACATGATTATAGGTAACCAAAGGCATAAATTGATTTCCCTATAATAATATATTTGGCACCAAAGTGATCTTTATATTTGTATTTTAAAATGCTATGGAATCCACTTAAAATTATATAATAAATCTTGCAGGCTTAAATTGCTTAAGTCTTTACAACCTTAATAATCATGCATTTAACTAATAAAGAATAATAGTAATAGTTTCTTCTGAACAATTCTTTTATCATCATAATAATCCTACAAAGTAGTCAAACAAATATTGAAGTTTTTATTTTATGGGGAAAGAAACTAAACCTCAGGGAAGCAAGTGCTTCTGCCACACATGCACTTGGGATTCAAATCTATATTAGACCTTTGGGATTTTCAGTTCTCTATGGTTGAGCAACCCTCTGCTCCCCAGGAGAAAGGCAAGTCTGGTCCCCACAAATGTCTTGTATTCTTCCTCCTTTCTTTCATTTCAGAGTCAGTCCATGTAGCTTCTGATTTTTTTTCCTTCTCTTTTCTTTTCTGTTTTAGATTTGTCTTTCACTGCTAATCAGCACAATCCCCAGGAGAATGGTTACAGAATTTGACTTTTCTCTCTGAGTCAGATGTCTGGCTGCTGTTATTTCAGAGTAACTATCCAGCCCTACTCAACTCTACTGAATCTTTACTGCCACACATTCACTGACAGTGTCTGCTCTAGATAAGGCATTTTAGCCAGCAAAGAGTCCTTGCAGTCCATTTTCTCTGGAAAATGTCTCTTCATAACCAGTGATTGAGGCTGAGGTTCTGGTCAGGGACTACAAATAGAAGAAAAGATAGAGTATGAGAAAAGTATTCCACTTTGGCTAAATAAACACTGGAAGGTTTGAGCTCCTCTTTCAAGACAAATCAGATGTTTTCATAATAAGCAAAACAGCATTGGTGTCTAGTACATGTTTCATTCAGTAAACATTTAATGACCAGCTGCTGTGTTTAATGACCAACTATTAGATACTGAAGATATAAAAAAAAAAGTCCTTCTTTCCAAGATCTTACATTCTAATCAGTGATGTAGGCAAAACATATATAAACAAAAATACAAATATTTTTGGGTTTTTTTTTATGTTTTATAAAACTAAAACAAATTTTAATCTTTCAGTTCTTGATCCTGACATAAACTTCTATTCATTCCATTATTTCACTTCTTTCTGCAAAGTTTTATAACTTCCAAGTATGCAGATCTTAACTTTGATTATATCTTGTTCTTTTGGTCTTCATGTTTGTATTTTTTTTTTTTTTGATTTTTGGGTCATACCTGGAAGTGCTCAGGGGTTACTACTGGCTCCATACTCAGAAATTGCACCTGGCAGGCTCGAGGGACCATATGGAATGCCAGAATTTGAACCATCGTCCTTCTGTGCCTAAGGCAAACATCTTGCCGATGTGCTATCTCTCTGGCCCTTCATGTTTGTATTTTTAAAGGTGATACAAATAGAATTGAACATCTTATCTTCCAATCATTTCCTGTCAAAAGCATAAAACCAGTTTTCATATTAATTTTGTACTATGCAGTCTCGTACAAGACACAGTGCTAATTCTTTTTTTTCTTTTATAAAATATGTATTTAAGCGCCATAATTACAAGCATGATTGTAGTTGGGTGACACTAATTCTAACAATTTTAGGCTTTACATTTCCATGTAAATAATAATAACACTTGTAGGTGGAGATAAGTTTATATCTTCCTTTCTAATCATTATGGCCTTCATATCTTTATCTTACCTTATTACAAAGACAAAAGAATCCAGTAAAGTATTGAACACAGTGGAAAGAGCACACATCTGGGTTTTATTCCTGATTTTAAGAAGAATTCAATATTTGATTATTAATCATAAAGATATATAATTTTTAAAATTTAAATAACTACTTGTTAATGTCTGTCTAATATGCATTGTATCTGTAGAAACATTTGTCTGACTTTTCTTTTTAATTTTTTTGCTTTCCTTTTCTTTTTTCTTTTTTCTTTTTTTTTTTTGTTTTTTTGTTTTTGGGTCACACCCGGCAGTGCTCAGGGGTTAATCCTGGCTCTATGCTCAGAAATCACACTCAGAAATCACCCCTGGCAGGCTCGGGGGACCATATGGGTGCCGGATTTGAACCAATGACCTTCTGCATGAAAGGCAAACGCCTTACCTCCATGCTATCTCTCTGGCCACTTCCTTTGCTTTTCTTATTATTTTGGTTAGTATGCATTATACTGAATCTTTAAGCATGGCTTTTTATTTAAAAAAACCGAATAATAGCTATAAAATACTATAAATATTTTTTTTTTGTTTTTGGACCACACCCAGTGATGCTCAGGCGTTACTCCTGGCTATTCGCTCAGAAGTCGCTCCTGGCAGGCACGGCGGACCATATGGGGAACCGGGGGATTGAACCGCGGTCCGTCCTAGGTTAGCGCAGGCACCTTACCTCCAGCACCACTGCCCGGCCCCCTATATTATACTCAAATATTTAAGAGAATAAGTAGTGGGCAGTGCTATGTCAAGTAGAGAAGTTAAGAGAGCCTCACTGAAGTTATAACATTTGAACACAGACCTAAATGAAGTGAGGGAGGAAGCTTAGCAAAACATGTGAGGAAAAAAATTATACCAGGCACTAAATGGTAGGAGATGGGTTTAAATAATCACCAGGGATTATTCACGTGAGCCCTGGGAGGCCTTTATAGAGAGTTTGGGGTTTTATTCTGAGTATATTGGGGAATCATTTGTAGGTATTTAGGAAAAGAGCATCATGCCCTAATTTATAGTTTTAAAAGATCATCCCAACTATTGTATGGAAACACTGAATGCAGGTAGCAAGAATAGAATATGGAAGTCAATCAGGAGACTTATTATACCATGAGGGATTGTAGCATCTGGATTGGAATGGAGCCATTTGAGGTGGTGAAATGAACCTGTTTTGTGTTGCTGTTGAAGTCAAAGGAAAATGAGAATTCAAGCAAGACACTTAGAGTTTGCTGACCAAGCAATTGAGTGCTTCTAAATAATAGAGCAGACAGGAATTGGGAGACAGATTCGAGAGATCTGCTTTTGCCATTTAGACATCCATTTTTGAGTGATCCAGATTAGATAGTTGAGAAGAGTTGAGTATAGAGAGAAAGAAGAAAAAAGAGGGAGTCTTCAGAGTACAGATGCTTTTAAATACTCCTGGAAGTAGATGAGCTCAGGGAGGAAATGTAAGTAAGTAGAAGAACTATGCATGGAGGGGCTGGAATGATAGTACAGCAGTACGGCATTTGCCTTGCACATGGCTAACCCAGGACAGGTGCAGGTTCAATCCCCAGCATCCTATATGGTCCCCTGAGCCAGGAATGATTTCTGAGCACAGAGCCAGGAGTGACATCTGAGAATCGTCTGGTATGGCCAAAAAGAAACAAGAACATGAAACAGCAGCAACAATCAAAAAAAGAACTATGCATGGGTAATTCATACAAGGAAAGTTGAGAAGAGGAAGAAAGGATAGAAAAGGAAGGCAGGAAGGAACAGTCAATGAAATAAGAGGAAAATAGGAGGAGTGAGATGCAAAGAAGGGACTCGAGGAAGAAAGGATCAATGCACTTTAGCTTTGCTCTTGAAAGATATGGAGAGGGGCCGGGTGGTGGCGCTGAAGGTAAGGTGCCTGCCTTACCGCGCTAGCCTTGGACGGACCGCGGTTCGATCCCCCGTGCCCCATATGGTCCCCCAGGCCAGGGGCGACTTCTGAGCGCATAGCCAGGAGTAACCCCTGAGCGTCACTGGGTGTGACCAAAAAAAAAAAAAAAAAAAAAAGAAAGATATGGAGAAGTCAAGATCAAAAGTTGACCAGTGGCTGGAGTGATACTACAGTGGTCAGGGCATTTGCAGGTAGACAGACCACCTTAGCTCCATCAGAAGTAATTTCCAAGCACAAAACTGGAATTAAACTCTGAAAACTGCCGGAAATGACTCCAAAAGAAAAGTAAAACTTGACTATGTATATACTATTCATAAAACCTTGACATTTCAGATACTGATAAACCACAAATTCAGTAATGGTTCTAATAGACAATACCCAATGGTCATCTGTGTTTGTGTAATTACACAAACCATATATGATTTTTATATAAGGCCCAAATCAGCTAACAACAACATTCCTAGAGCATGTCTACAGGGTATCATTATTTCACTTATGTGTGGACTCAAAAACAAAGTAAACAATGTAACGCATAGATATAGAAAAAACATATCTGGCTACCAGAGAGAAATGGATGTGGGGGTGAGAAAAGAATAGATGAGATATAAATCTCCAATAGATAGGTATGTCATGTGGCTGTAGTGTACAAATCTTGATGCATGGACAGTAAAACTATACTGCAAATTCAAAAAAAAATTGCCCCAAAGTGGGGCCAGAGTGATAACACAGTGGTAAGGCATTTGCCTCTCATGCTGCCAACTCGGGTTCAATCCTCAGCATTCCATATTGTCTCCCAGCCTACCAGGAGTGATTTCTGTGTGCAGAGCCAGGTGTAATCCCAGAAATAAAGAGAAAGAAAAGGAAGGAAGGAAGGAAGGAAGGAAGGAAGGAAGGAAGGAAGGAAGGAAGGAAGGA
>PVKC010011345.1:0-24772 GCA_004027635.1 Crocidura indochinensis
ATGACCTTTTGCATGAAAAGCAAACGCCTTACCTCCATGCTATCTCCCGGGCCCCTTCCTTTCCTTTCCTTTCCTTTCCTTTCTTTTCTTTTCTTTCTTTCTTTCTTCTTTCTTGATATTTATTCTGAGAACCTAATTGACCTCCTGGAGATAAAACTTAAAAAAATGTGGGGGAACTTACTATTACTGAATCCCCCTGGAGGCATTTACTCTCACAATTGTCTATTATGAGCCTCCAACAATTCATTTATTACATTTTAGATTCTCTTACTTTTACATTGAGTCCTGTGAGGTTTCTGTTTGTGAATTTCTGCTTTGTAAGTTATCGTTTTCTGTTTTCACCTGCCTGTCTCTCCAATTTTAGGATTAGTAGTTTGCCCTTTATTTGTGCACATCTCTTATGGATCTAACAAGATAGCTTTATTATTTTTTTTTACTTTGTTGTGCTTGTTACTTGAGGTTCAAGTGGAATGGCAACTTTTAAGTATATTTATTAGACTAGAAACTGGAAGTTCACAAATATTTTTATCAGCCTGTGACAATATGAAATATCAAAAATAAGAGAAAGATTTTCATAACTTGCAGAGCATTTGATACCTAGTGCACAGTTTTGGCAGAATTTCACAGAACATTAGTTTTCAGAAGAGTGAAAATTGGAAAGAAAACAGGACAACAAATTGGTGCTTCATTGCAGATAGAGAAACATGGTTCAGGGAACAATGAAAAAAAAATGATTTGGGGTGGAAGCTATGACATTTTTACAGAAATGTCATGAGCATCAGAAAAGACATTGAACCACCTGGATGGAAAGGGAAGATTCGGATTTGGGGAATGGCCATGGTGAGGGTACAGTGGTCCTTGAGGAGCTTTGACATACCCCTTCTATCTACAATGATTTGGTCCCTTTGATAGTATTCTTCCTGAAACAGTGGTCTGCTGATGTACATCCTTGCTTATGTACTATATCATAGACCCCCCTCTGTCAAACTCTCATGTTCTTCCTGCTGTTTACAAGGCCATTCAACAATCAGTAGAGTCTTCGATATTCTGTTTTTCTACTCCATGATGTATCCTGCTCTAAGTGGCTGGTTTCATAGGAGACTACAACATGCATCACTGCCAGAGACATAAAATCTCTTTTGTTAGGAAGGTCCTTCCTCCTCTCACTCTTGTCTGGTAAAAATCCCACCCAATTTTAAACAGCTTTTTGGAGACTTTCCTGTACTTGGCTGGCAGATATTTAAGTCACATGAGTCCAGGTGCCCAGTCAGTATTGAAGTGTGATCTCCTTTCAGGTAGGATCTCCTTCACTTCCCTTTTCTTGTCTATGTCCAAACACCCCCATGAAAAATTGGTGGTACTCCTTATGTCTCTCTCATTTATATGACATAAAACCACTTATAAGACATATATTTCCATTGAACAGCAACTTACTGAGCATCCACTTCATTTATATGTTATAAAATGGAGGACGAATGGAGTAGAACACTGTTTGATCATCACCTAAGGTAGGGGGGTTTTCCTACAACTACATTTCATGAACTAAAAATGTAATATTTAGATTTTTGTCAAAAGTGTATATAGGTTAGCAGACTTATCTATCTCACTGCTGTCTTTGGATTTTTAAGCTTGCATTTTAAAAGTCCATTTAAAATAAGTTCATCAATTTTTATCTTATGAGTTATTTGCTCTGGATTTGGTTATTGACCTATTTAGTCATTTTATGACATATATTTTCAGTGGAGACATTCAGACTAAGCTGTATTTATACCACAATACATTATCCATAAAACTATCTAACTGCAGTAAAACCACAATAATCTGGAACCCTCAGAGAGTGGGTTAGACAAGTGAGCCAAGTTTTGAGATTTAGCATTAACTATTTGTGATGTAGAATCCTTTTAAAGTAGATCATAACTGTCCATCTGTCTTGGAAACAGTCAATCCAGTCAAATTGAATTTTGATAATAATCATGGATACTTGATCAGAGTTGAACTGTATATTCTAGTCACATTATTGAATTGTATATCCAAATTCTCATTAAAGGACTTAGGACTTAGTTTTGTCATTTTAATTTTACTTATTTCTAGTTTTTTATTGTTTTGGAAACTTTCTGAACCAGTAATGTTCCATCAGTTGCTGTGAGCTATATATTTCTAGTTCTCTCTTTGTTCTTCACATTGTTGCCTTTCTGCATCTGTGCACAGGTGGAGTAGACAGGTGAGGACAGCCACTTGCCAATTCTTATTCATTCCTCTATGGGTTTACTGGTTTTAGTCAGTTGGAGGTTTACATGGGAGAGTTGCTGTGGCCCCTCCCATCCACACATTCACCTATTTGCAGTGCATAGCTCTGGGCTAATGGTTGAGAAAAAGTCAGCCGGGTAGATGTCCTTAGAAGAGAAAATCAGACTGGCTTAATTCAAGTCTAGTCTTAAATTCATAGTTTGTTAAACAGTGCCTATTTTGTGCTAATATCCTCTTAATTCTGCTCTGCTTTTTTTTTAAAAAAAGAAAATATTGCTTTATATATATATATATATATAAAATTATATGTTCTTTTTGACTTGTGGTTAATTGAATCCAGCATTAAAATCTTAATTCTTGGAACATATCACTACTTGAAATTGTGTAGTTCATATCCATTCTAATTTTATTTAATGTAAATGCACATCTATCATTTATAGAGGTGTTGCAGACATTTCTTAGAAGCTTAGTAGAATAACAATGATAAAGAGCTTTCTAAAAAGGTATTGGCAAATGACTATTAGCTAGAAGCCTTGGATGCTTTACATGTCCAGATGCTTTCTAGCTCCTCTTTTATTATTATTTTTTTGGTTTTTGGGTCACACCTGGCAGCGCTCAGGGCTCACTCCTGGTTCCACGCTCAGAAATCGCGCCTGGCAGGCTCGGGACCATATGGGGTGCCAGGATTCTAACCACCAACCTTCTGCATGCAAGGCAAATGCCTTGCCTCCATGCTATCTCTCCAGCCCCACTTTCTAACTCCTTTCGGGCTTGACACAAATGATTTGTTCCTAGGTTAGGCCCAGGAGTGAGTTCTGGGATGCAGACACATGCCATGACTTGCCCAAGGTCTAACTGCCCTCCTCCCTAGTGGTCTCTGGACTGAGCCCATTTCCTCTTCTCAGGCCAGTGAGTTTTCCCTGCTATCTCCTAGCCATTTTGGTAAATAATAGGAGCAAACTGGATCTGCCAACCCCAGGGAGTGTATGTAGTTCCAGACATTCCAGAGCGAAAGGACAGGAACTTGATGTATAAGCAATCTTGAAGAAGTCTGTCATCATCCACTCACTGGGATACTACTACTCAGGGTGGGTGGAAACTGCCTGTTTGGGATCTGAGGACTACATGGCAGTTTAAGGAAACAATTGGGAACCTGAGGCTATGTATAGTGACTTTAATTATTATGTGGATAATTTTCCAATATAGAGAACCAAGTTTGGTTTGGACCCCATGTTAGTAGTCCATTAATGAAATTATTTTTTAATTAATGTTTAGGAATAATTGCTGTTCTTCCTTCTTTCCTCGCTCCTTTTTTCCTTCTTTCCTTTTTCCTTCTTTTCCTTTCCTTCTTCCTTCATTTCTTCCTTCCTCTCTTTCTTCCTCCCTCTCTTCCTTCCCTCCCTCCTTCCTTCCCTCTTTCCTCCTTCCCTCCCTTCCTCTCTCCCTCCTTCCTTCCCTACTCCCATCCTCCCTCCCTCCCTCCCTGCTTCACTCCCTCCGATCCTCCCTCCCTTCTCTATATATACTCCATATATACTTTATTCTTACTTACATATTTTAAAATACACATGTCCTTTAGTCCGGAAACAAAATAATTTCTGACAAAAACACTATGCATTGTGGAATTTAATACTTCACCTATGGTTTTGGATTTAATACTTCACCTGTGGATTATTTAGCCTTTTGTTTTAGGAATTGTTAAGGGTAACTATTAAATCATTATTTAGGGCCTTTTATGATTTTATTTTTCATATGAAATAATATTGAAATAAATCTTACATTTCTTTCTTTTAAATTTATATGTGTGGATATATATTGCTAATGAACTGGCAATTGCTACCTGAGATGCTGACCCAACACCACAGTCTTTTGTGTGTGTGTGTTTTTGGGCCACACCCGGTAACGCTCAGGGGTTACTCCTGGCTGTGCGTTCAGAAGTCACTCCTGGCTTGGGGGACCATATGGAACACTGGGGGATTGAACTGCGGTCCGTCCTAGGCTAGCGCTGGCAATGCAGACAACTTACCTCTAGCGCCACCGCACCGGCCACACACACACACACACACACACACACACACTCTACATGCGTGCACACAAATTTAGGTTTCTATGTTTGTTTTAATAAGCACTGTCAAGTTAATTCAGTCATTAAAGATTTTTTCTCAAGATGTTACCAACATCTTAGGAATATTAAAAAATTTAAACCTTCCAAATTGGTATGGAAATGATTGAATTTTCCCTATTAGTTTTTCTCCCCTCTCTCCCAGAGTGATTCATTTCATTTGCTATGTCTTATTCATGATCCAGAGTACTTTTGCTGAGATTCCTAATTCAGTGAAACCTGTTTGGGGGATCATCTCTGTGAGAGAGACAGCTGCCGAACAGGCATCCACTTTCGGAGCATGGATTTTAGATTATGGCCAATCAAGAGTCGGCACTGAAGAACACCTGTCAGAGACGTTTTTCTACAAGGAGATGGTCTCTTTAATCAGATTTCACTGCTCTGCAAAAAAAAAAAAAAAAAAAAAAGTTCATTTTTAAATGTGGTAAATGGCATCTGCTTTTATGATTCATCCCTACCCTACTTCTAAAGCTGAAAAAACAATTTAAGGCTTATTTATGACATTGTTCTGCAGCAGGAGGACAAATTTCAACAAAGTGCTTAAAAGGAAAGGTTTCCCCAGACATTGGACTGGTAACTTACTCTTGTGAAAGAAATTCGAAAGTTTGTTTTGAACTTTTCAGTATAAGTATAATTCATGATACAAATTCTCTGGAGCCATTTTTTTTAAGTGTCTAAGTGGGCTTCTAAGCACATATAATGAATTCTGGAACAGTTGCTTCTGTTGAAATTTGCTGCTTCTATCTTTGAACAACGCAAAGTATTATTGGTATTGACTGGTGTTTAGAGAAACTTACAGACGGTTTTCAGCTCTGCTCTAATTAGGGGTATAGTTAAGTACATAAAGCACAGGTACTCCACAGCTGCAGACTCTATTGAGTTTAACTGTTAGAAGACAAACTTCATTTTGCAAACTATAATTTAATGGCATAACAGTGTGCAGACCGGAATATCAGTTAATTTTCAAAACATTTTATTCTACACCAATTAGCTCAGGTCCTGGAGGGCAAAATGACAAGAGGTTACTCGTTCACTATGTATTTAATTAATTGAAAAATGCTCAAATTGCTTTTACAGTTGTTATTAAAAAGTAGAATCAGTGTTGCCAGTGCTCAACCATAATTGGAACCCCGGGGAATTAAATATTTAGCATTAGTAATGTAACAGCACTTAGGACACAAATTTCTATTTTCGTAATGAAAGCTATACACTGTGAGTGCAAGCGGCTGAAACGACAGCTGTGACAAGTGAAACGGCCTGGGATATTTCAATAAGACACCTCATTGGACAGCAAGTCTTACCACATTACTCGTTTGTAAGAGATCTGCAAGTTTAATTCCCACTAGAAAGCCGTTACCTAAGTATTTAGATTTCTAATTGCATGCAAGATGAACAGTTGGGCAAATGTCTTGCCATAAGTGGATGAAATGTATAGTGCTTTCTAAATAATCCTATATAAGTTCATGCCTCTGTCAATTTAAAAATAGTGGGACTGTCAGGGAATAAAGATCTTGTTTGTTTTAAGTTTAATTACATTTTAAGCATAAATGCTTGCAGTGTTACAATGAAAAAAAGTTGGATATTGGACTCTAATGAGCTGCAGTGGTAGACGGCTGGAGACCCTAAGGGATTCCCTTCGTAAATTAACTGGATAAAAGTACTTGGTTAGGATAGAGTTGATGGCTGAGCTGCTCTTAAAACCCAGTTATAGAGCTGTCTCTCACTCCTGTTTTCATTCAAAACAGGCCCTGCAGAGACTTTAACAGCCGCCTGTTACAACTGTTCAACTTGTCAAAATGTATTATATTACTCTACTAATAAATAGTATTAAAGGGCATTTGACTTCATTTCTCATTTTCAGAGAGGATCAGGTTGATAAACACAACTTATTTTGGTTGGCATTATTTTAATTTGTTTATGTCATCTAAGTAATATTGAAGGTCATGGTTTGAAATTTGCCAACATTCTTTTCCTGGGAATGTAAAATT
Organism: Crocidura indochinensis; assembly: GCA_004027635.1. Taxonomy (NCBI): domain Eukaryota; kingdom Metazoa; phylum Chordata; class Mammalia; order Eulipotyphla; family Soricidae; genus Crocidura; species Crocidura indochinensis. The sequence continues at coordinate 6,358 of PVKC010011345.1, forward strand.
TACTAAATAGTATGGACAATGGAAACAATTAATGGACACTATTATAAAATCTTTGTCCTTGAAGATGAATGGCTTTGACATTTTGAGCCCTTGTTCAAAGTATTTGTAAAAACGGCAGCCAAACTGATGTTCTTTAAAGCATAACTAGACTAATTCCTTTAACAGCCATTCAGTATTTTTTTTTGAAAAAAGTGGTGAGAACAAAATCATTTTATAATTTTCTTTTGCTTACCATTGTCAGAGATGATAATTTCTATTTTGTAAATTTCAGAATAAAACATTCTCACTTTGAAGGTTTGAGGGGATACCTCAACCCTTGGGGGTCACACATGGTACTGCTTACGAGACTGTGATACCAGGGATCGAACCCAGGCCTCCTACAGCACTGCAAAGAATGCACTCCAGCCCTCGGAACTATCTCCCCAGCTTGCTGTAAGAGAAAAGAGAAAGGGGAAAAATATAGTTTATTTTATAAACTCTTAGCTTTCACCGTCTTCTGTTTTTGCTTAGCTCCCTGGTAGTAGCATCAAATACACAGAACATTTTCTATAGAAATGTGCACATACAGAAACATATTAATTTGTATATGTTACCCAATATACACATATACATATATAGTATAGAATATAATTTTTGTCATTCTGCCAAAATTTGTGACATGCTCTTTTCTACCACTTTATTTGCCATTGATACCTTCTTATACTGACACCCAGATCTCCTCCCATTCTTGATAATAGTCAATTATTCCAAATTTGAAAGTATAAAATTTCTTTATCTCTTGCCTCTTGACACCATTTAAAGTTTCTTTTTTTGTTTGTTTTGGGGCCACACCCAGCCGGGCTGGGAAATTAGTCCTGGCTCTATGTTCAGGGAGCACTCCTGGGGACCTTTGGGAACCATATAGTGGTGCTAGGAATCAAACCCTGGTAGACTGTGTCTAAGACAAGTACCCTAGCCACTATACTGTGGGGACAGTGTTTGCTTTTCAAACTGCCAACCTGGGTTTGATCCCTGGCATTTTATTTATTTATTTATTTATTTATTTATTTTAACATGTACATTTACTTTGTCCCTCGAGCCCCCAGATTGTAGTACATTATGATATTTCTTACACAAAGCAAACCAAAGCCACGAAAGTTATGCAACTCCTTTAATATTGACACAGTTGATCATAATGCAATAATTCATTAAGAATAAGTCAAAGGAGCACAGTAAAGACTGTGTTAGTGTGAAAATTGTTTGCATAGGCCCAGCAAAATAATAGAGTGCATGGAAAGAAAAGGCCTTGGCCTAAATACAAGAAGACCTTACCCCTGAAGTTTCTGGCATAAGACCAACTCAAGGCTTCAGGCATATTAGGTTGTCCAACCCAAGTCATTGTCTGTAATGCCAATACCCTTTTATTTTTCACACAGTCACTGTTGTTGGTGTCAGGTTTCTGTAGCCAAGAATCTCAGAATATGTCCATATCCTATATAAGAGTCAGGATGACGCGGAGCACCCTTTAGTTTTACTCACAATTAGAGGGTAATACAGAAAGCTCAGTCTTTTATTTTATATAGTTTCATGGGCTGTGCCAGAGATAATCACTTAGCACAGAGCCAGGAGTAAGGACTGCCACAATCCTCAACCCCCACCCTCAAAAAAAAAAAAAACCCACCAAATTTTAAAAATTATTTCTAGCAAGTTCTCTTAACTTTATATTATAAATATACTACATATTTAGGTTAACAAATGCAAATGCTTTAATTGGCTTAAAGGCAGAGACTTTTGCATACTAGGACAACCTAGGACATTTGGCACACTGGAATCTGAGATTGCAGTATACCTGCAAAAATAGCTTGATTTTTTTCTGTAATTTGCATTTCCTTCTTATAAAGTTTGAATGTGGTTTCCATATATTTATTGTCTTGACAGTTCTTCCAAGAAGCGGTCTGTCATGTCTAATGTTTAGTGCTGTCTTATGGCAAACAAACTAAAGAGCTCTTGTTGTGGCTGTTGATTCTTTCTTATACTTTAGTAATTTTTTCTGAAGCCTGTTGCTTATATTTTCACTTACTTTTTATTATGACCAAGTTTTGCTTTATGAATTAAGGTATCACGAAACCTTTTAGCACTCAAAGTTGTACAAGTATGTTTACCTATATTTTCTTCTATGATTAAAACAATTTTTTAAAGTTTCTCACTTTAACCTATGAGGGGCTTACTTTAGTGTGGTGAGAGATAAAAAAAATCACACCTTTTATTTTCAGTAACTTCCACAGATTCGTTTTGTATATAAAAGTATAAAATTTTTTATATAAAAGTATAAAAATGTTGGAACCTTTCAAGTTAAAACATACCTTCTATCAAGTATTCTTACATTGTAAAGTGTTAGCCTATTTATGGCAACAAATATGAATGCTTTAGCATCTATGAAGTGGTAATAAACAGAGTTGCCCACATTCTAATTCCCAGAACCAGTGGCTGTGTTCCATTATACTGCAAAGGGGAACTAAGGTTGCAGATAGAATTAAAGTCACTAATTTACTGGCCTTAAAATAAGAAGATTAACCTGGATTATTTGGGTAGACCCAGTGTCATTATAGGGTCCATAAATGGGAAGCTAGAGAGAGGTAGAGTGTCATGAGGAGAGAGACATAGTTTGAGAAAGACTCAGTTGAGCTCACAGCAGCAGTGAAAGGATGGGAGCCCAGAGCCAAAAGATTGTGGGCAGCCACTCGACACTGGAAAGGCCAGAGAACACATGCTCCTCTACAGACTCCAAAAAAGAACCCAGCTCTGCACAGCCATTCATTTTGACCAGTGATATCCAATTCAGATTTCTGACATCTAGTTACTAACTTTGTGGTGATTTATTTTAGTAACAATCAAAAGACAATATGAAAGAGAAAAGTGAAAAAAAAATGACACTTTCTTCTCCCTTTTCTACACCCACTGTCCTGGTTGGTTAGATTTTGAACAATTTGTTTAGAAGGGTATGTGCTGAATAGTTAGGATTCTATAGAAAGGTTTGTGTTTGGTAGCTATACAGGCAGTTCTAGTTTATCAAAAAAAAATTTAGCCTTTTATTTTTGTTTGTTTGTTTTAGTTTACACCCAGCAGTGCTCAGGGGTTACTCCTGGCTCCAGGCTCAGAAATTGTTCCTGGCAGGCTCGGGATACCATATGGGATGCTGGGATTTGAACCAATGACCTTCTGCATGAAAGATCTTACCTCCATGCTATCTCTCCGGACCCTTATTTTTTGTTTTTAGGCCATACTGGGTGATGCTCAAGGTTTATTCCTGGCAGTATTAGGGGACAAGATAGAATGCTGGGGATTATACTTGGCTGTGTGCAAGGCAAGAGCTCTACCCACTTTGCAAACCTGGCAGTGCTCAGGGACTTCTCCCAATGTATTGATTGAAGATCACTCTTGATAATATTCTGGAAACTACATGGTGCCAGAGGTCGAATCTGGGCATTTCACCCACAGCATACACTTAAGCTTTTCGAGTTGTCTTTCTGACACAATACTCTTTTAGTCCAAAAGTGCTTTAATTTGTTTTCCCTACTCTTTGTTAGATGTACCAGAGTTTTATCTTAATCATCTTCTTATTGAAATAAAAAGATGGTTTGTACTGTTAATGTTCTCTTGCTCAGTTGTTTGAATTTCCTTTCATCTTAATTCCTTTGACTCTATTGTAGTTTATATGCTTGACTTTTTCTTTAATCCTTTGGCTGAATACCTAGTTTTTTCTTTGTTTTTTCTTTTTGTTTTCTTGATTTTTAAAAAATAAATATGAGCTACAAACTATCCTTTAAAGTCTGTTTTAGCTATGGCCAATGGTATGTGCCTGTCTTTTGTGATTGAGTGTGCATAATTTTAGACTTTTATTCTTTTTTTTTGGATATTTTTTTCATTTGTTTTATTTTATCCTTCCTTCCTTCCTTCCTTCCTTCCTTCCTTCCTTCCTTCCTTCCTTCCTTCCTCCCTCCCTCCCTCCCTCCCTCCCTTCTTCCCTCCCTCCCTTCATCACTCCTGGCAGGCTCCAGGGACCATAGGGAGCACTGGGATTCCAAACCACCATTCAACTTAGGTTGGCTACATGCAAAGCAAATGCCCTGTCTTTGTGCTATCTCTCCAGCCCCTGTTTTATTTCATTTTCTGCAGTATCAAGGTTAGAACTCAGGGCTTCCCATGTGAGCATGTGCTATATTGAACAAGACACAGTTCTAAAGTCTCTGGTTCTTTGATTTGTTTTGGGGGGGGGTTGGGTTTTGGGTGGCACCCAGCAGCTCTCGAGTTACTCATGGTTCTATGCTCAGAAATTGCTCCTGGCAGGCTTGGGGAACCATATGGGATGCCGGAATTCGAACCACCGTCCTTCTGCATACAAGATAAATGCCTTTACCTCCATACTATCTCTCCTGCCCCCTGGTTTTTTGAATGTTGATACACTCTTCAAACTATCTACATGAACAGTGTTCACTCATACCCAAGGTGCAAAATGTCTCCATCATTCAGATATTACCTGGGATTCTGTGGCTACATGTCCCAAAGTTTCCATTCTACCCCAAGACAAGTATAAGTTTTCAGTTTCGTAGCTTTACTTTGAATATCCCATGAGCCTTCTGTGTGAATCCACAGATCTGAATCCCCTGACACAAAGTTTATGATTCCTTTTTCCTCAAAATTCTGAAATATTTTTTTTAAGCTGAGCACTGAAACAGCAAACAAGTTTTAATGTGGGCTTGCCCTGCTGGAAGATAATCTTGCCACAGCGCAGAGATCATGGCTGACCAAGATGCACCTAGGCCTTTCTAAGTCCTCGAGAACCTCCATAAGTTCTGAGCAAATGATATCAAAGGTTGATTGGTCGAGCAAGTTCAGAGAATTGAAACTTTCCAGAGGGGCCGGATATACCTCCCGCATTAAGTATGGATCCTAACCCAGAAAAGGCTAGATGATTCTAGATGAGAGGTAGTATGACCTTTCCTTTTGCTTAGCTTACAAGAAGTTGGCACCAGAATTGCCTGTGTTGCTTGGTGGGATGCCAGATACAGGTCTACATTGTAATTTGTGAACAGTGATATTGGGATCCACATGGAAATGACGAGTTCATTAATCCCTCCCACATCTCATTTGTGCCCTAGCTGTGATCACGTATGTTTTGTTCCTTTTGGAGATAAGTGTGCAGTTGAATGTTTTTGGGCTAGAAGCCAGATCAATTTTGTGCACTTACTATTGTCATGTGCCATGTAAAGTGTGCATGATTTCATTTAACTCTCATCATGGGTTATATTATTTGGTTTTGATTTTTTGAGGGTAAGAGAAAGTTTCCAGGGGTCTCAGGAGATAGTAGGGTTTAATCCAAGTCTGGATTAGAGTAGAGGCTCTGTGGTTCTAGGGATAAAAATCAGGGGCCCCTTCATGCATGTATGCCCTCTACTACATGACCTAAATCCCCAATCCTACCTGTATTTGTACAAGTGAAATTTGTGCACGTCCTCTTTCATGCTGTCTGCTAAAATTAGATAGCATGCCAGGTTCCTTGCAAGTATGTTTTGCAGGCTAGTTTTGGAGCACAGCTGTTTATATAGTAAGATTTAAAAAATGAAAAAATATATTAAATTTATATAGAATAAATATTTGATTTCATTATACTTTTAAAAAGAGACTGAATTAATATTTTATATAAAATTTTGTTGTTCTATGGAAGGTTCTATCACATTCTGAATTGGAGAGTATATATATTAATAGACTTTATTAAGGTAAAGTAATTTGAAGTTTACACATGAGTATTTGAAATATTTGTATAAAAGTGGCAAAAGTTTAAATTTTGACTGCTGTATATATTAAAATATGGAACTCATGGTATGATGCAACTACACAAGAAAATTAGTATATGTACTACCAAAGCAAGCACAACACAAAATTAATGGGAAGTTTGTGAGTTGCAAGTTTTTTTTGTTGTTGTTTTGTTTTGTTTTTTTGGGGGGCCACACCCGGTGACGCTCAGGGGTTACTCCTGGCTATGTGCTCAGAAGTCACTCCTGGCAGGCACGGGGGACCATATAGGGAACTGGGGGATCGAACTTCGGTCCGTCCTAGGCCTACGCAGTCAAGGCAGGTACCTTACCTTCAGTGCCACCACCCGGCCCAGGTTGCAAGTTATTTTAAGGGGTGAAAAAAATCTCTCCCATGAAGATTCTTCACATTTTATGGTTTGACATAGGATTATAAGGTTATTGTCCAATTAAAAGAAATGTGCTTAAAAAAAATTCTGATCTAGGGTAAGAATTTGCTTTTTCCCCTGTCCCTGGCTTTATGTACTTATATTCATGTACCTATCTAAATTTTCTCTTCCCAATATTCATTAAATATGATGTTGACTTGGTTTAATAAATAAAGAAAGCAATTTATGCAAGTGAAAGTCTTCTTTTATCCCTCAGGTCACACCAGAGATATTCAGGTCTTACAACTGACTCTGCACTGAGATCATTTTTGGTGGCCTTGGAGGACCATATGACATGCTCTGGATTGAAACTGGCAAGTAGAAATTTTACAGGAAACTTGAGGTTCAGAAAAAAATGAGTTGCTCATGCAGTTCATGGAATTCATGTTTGAGAGAACTAGATTTTGGTCCCCAGTCTTTCTGAGGCCAGAGCTGCTGTAATAGTTATATTCTGCTATCTGAATGTTTACCTCTTTCTGTATTTCAGTTACACAAGTTCAGAGAATGGAGTCATAATAACTCAGAGAAGAAAAACTTCAGCGACTGCTTCCCTGGCTCAACTTCTGTTGGCACTGAGAAACAGGGGGCTGCTCTTTCCAGCACCCCGTTGTTGGCAGGGGAGAGCCACCACTGTGCACTACATTCTTTACATGAAAATCTTTGGTAGAAGAAAATGCAACTAACCCCAGGCAGAGGAGTACAAGATTGGCCCTAAATCACTGTTGGCAAATACATCCAGCCCTTTGTCCACAGGGTAAAGGAAGGTATGGCTGGGAGTAGCTTTAGTACAGTGCTTCATCTGAGAAAGATACTTTGGGGACCTATTTTGATTTGCATTCATTTCTGAGTTACATTCAATGTAAAACACTTAATATTCCCCAGGTCAACTTCCCACATCCTTTGTACTATGGACGCATTAAATGTGACTCTTATAGCTCAAGACTTTAGACTTCTAGGACAATGTGGCATCATTCCAAGCTGTACTAGATATTACTTATTTTGCCATAAAATCTCTCAATGATTCTTCCAACCCTTCCCCCACATTAATTTACCTACCTAGTTCCTTAAATTCGAGAAGATTGGAGGTGGAGGGCAAGGGAAATACCATTGAAGCCAATCCACTTCACATCCTGGTGATGTTTGTGTAGCTGCTACATGTGGCCCAGTGTGAAATAGCTGAACACTCCTGCTTGCAGGCAGCCTGAGTCAGCCATCACCCCCCTACCTCCTAGGGAGCTGCTTTTGACTTCTAAAAGCTTTCCAGTGGGTTGCAGAGGAGAGGAAATAGAGGAGAGGTCACCACTTGGGCTGCCTGAGTTAATTTTTCATCTAGTTATTGGGGCCTTGCAGGAGATGGAAGGGTAGAGGAATGTGAGGGGTTTCTTTAGGCTGGGAACTGGGAATCCTGCTATTTGCAAGAGCACTTGTGCTGTGTAATGCTAAACTGGATTCCCATGTGGGCAGGTCTAAAGCACACGCACCCAGGACAGTTCATTCCTGATTGCCTATGAAAGCTAATTTGTTTTTGTTTGTTTGCCTCTCAGGAAGAAGGCTGCTCCATGGAATGGTATCCACAGATCCCCCATTCTACTGGAGGGGGTGACTTGAGAAGGCATAGAAGAATAAAGCCTTACCATGGAGCTGGAGAGCACAGTTGGAAGAAGCAGCCATGTGCTGAAAAGACTCTGGTCCAGAGATCATAGTATGACAGTGGCAACCTGTCATGGTTTGGGACAGCTTTCTTTTACTTGATAAGAGTCTCAGAAGTCAAAAAGATCTTAGATCTTATAGAGTAACCAAAGATATAGTACAAAGGTGAGGGAACTTGCCTTGCCCACAACTGACTGGTTTGATCCAGCATTCCTTATCATCCCCCAAACCACACCAGAAGTGATCCCTGAGAACAGAGCTAGGAGTAAGCCCTAAGCATCACTTGATGTGACCCACAACTACTCCCTCCAGTCTTTTAGATAATATTTATATTGAAAATAAGCCAACAGACCCTTATTTTGTTCTAGTTTATATTTTGTATTCAAATATTGAACATAATAGGTATAAAAATGTATTCTTATAGGGATCATTCTCAACAATGCTGGAGATGCCTTAGACTATTCCAGCTGAGGTAGAATCTGGTTGTGATTAGAGGCCTCCAGGCCCAGATACAGTGCTGTTCAGGAGGTTGAGTAATACAGGATGCAGTGCTAGAATTTGGGGTCTAAGGGATGTGAATGTAAGAGGCTGTAAATTGCTGGAGTCCCTACATGCAGAAGGCTGTGCAGTGCTAGAACTTAAACTCTGACTTCATGCATGTTAGACTCATACATGCTCCCCACTTGAATCATGTCCTCAATCTTATTTTTCCCCTGAATTTATAAACTAGTTGCAAATTCCTTAAACACAGTATAGTAAATTACTGCCTGCATCACTTAGTCTCGCTGATTCAATAATTATTCTCATTGGTTATATGAAATGATCAGGTGCTAGAGCAGTACTAGACTAATTTTTATTTTGAAATGTAGTCCATCAAGAAACATTTGTCATAGAAATGTAAGGAGTTGTAATAGATACCATAAGGCATCCCATTCAGGCTTCAGGCTGCAATCGCTAGCCTAGAACTTAAAAATCCTCCTCTACTACATCAGAGATGCACTTTGAGCTTTGAAGACTGAGCGAGATTATGTTTACCTTGGGGAGACCAGGGGTAGGGCCTCTCAGCAGTATCTGCTCTGTCAGTCTCCCCAGTGCTTCTGAGCTTGACAGGACTCAGTCAACTTCTTCCTTCTCCTAACCCAGTGGGGCACAGTAGATGAGCTGAGCTGGAGATTTCTCAGTGTGAAGCTAATTAGCTCATTCAGGCTTAAACCCAGATGCTTAAACTTCTTAACACCTTTCTTTAGACAACTGATCTTGGCACTTTGGATGCAAATGTTAGTTGCTAACCATTCAAAATGGTTTGCTCCCTTGCTGTGGCATCTGCTGGGCCTCACTCTTTCAACCACACCTCAGAGAAGCAAAGTGAGCTTAGACCTAACTGCGGTGTAGGTGCCAATTCCAAGGATTGCCTAATGGGCAGTGCCCTCCTCTTTCCCCACTCCCATCCCTTCCTCTTTCATAAATCCTTTACTCTTACTTTTTATACCTCCTTTACTAGGAGTGAAATGGAATCTTGTCATTGTGAGGATGCCGAGGCAAAGGTGCTGACACCTTTGCTGACACTAAGAAACTTATGTTGAATTTTGGAGGCAATAAACCATATCTGCCTCCAAAACTGAGTCTGTCTGTAAATCAGTGGACTTCAACTTTGGTGCCACTTATAAAGGTGTTTTCTGATAATATTATATCTATGTTAGCCCAACAGAATGTTTTCCTTCTGTTCTTAAATAACAAAGTTTGAATGTGGCACATATGTATAAAGTAAGATGTTCACTTTTTAGTGAGTTCAGAATTGCTGTGCTGAGTGTAGTAAAATACATATCATGTATCTAGCAGCCTAAATCTTCTTTGAATTTTAAAAATATGAGAAAAATATCAGAAGACCTCTTAAACCCACCTCCATTCCTTAATATTGATTATGCAGTACATGTACCTCTCTCTCCTCTCCTGTGCACACACCATCCCTAATCCATCCCTTTCTTTTTTTGTTTTGTTTTGTTTTGTCTTTTTTTTGTTTTTGTTTTTGGGTCACACCCGGCAGTGCTCAGGGGTTACTCCTGGCTCCATGCTCAGAAATTGCTCCTGGCAGGCACGGGGGACCATATGGGGCACCGGGATTCGAACCGATGACCTTTTGCATGAAAGGCAAACGCCTTACCTCCATGCTATCTCCCGGGCCCCTAATCCATCCCTTTCTAACACTACACAGATGTCCCATCATAACCTTGCTCAGTTTGGGTGTTCAGTGATGTGACTGGACCTGGCTTTTAAGATCATATTAAAATGCAAGCTTTAATCTTGTTTCTTCACTCAAAAATTTCCCTGCATTACTATCTTGTTCTACTCTGGTTTATGTTTGAATACAGGTAGTTCCATTTTCTCTGTGTCATGACTTTTCAGTATTGCTGTCCAAATGGCATCTTTTCCAAACTGATAGGCATCAGAAAAAAGAACTTTACACAGTAGCATTTCTTTAATCACTACTGTAGAATGCAAAATACTTTATCCTGCCTTTGTGGGTGGTGAAGAGGGCACACACACTATTCTCAGAGCTTACTCATGGCAGTGGTCAAGTGACCAAGTACGTCCCAGGGATTGAACTGGGGTAGACCACATATAAGACAAGTGTCTTCCCCATGTACTGTCTTACTGGCCCCAAAGTACCTGACTTTTAACTCATTAACTAGGCTTTATTAGCTTAAAAAATGAACCATATTTAATCATTTATTTAAAGTTTCATAAAAGTCTACTGATGGGAAAGATAGCATTTTGATATGTATATATATTTATTATATAATATATTTTAGTACTTTTGAATAAATGTCCTTTAAACAAAAATAAATCTTTTTTTTTGTATTGTACCTGGGTATGTACACAACTTACCTCAATAGTAAAAAACACTTCCTATTTGCTAGTTGTTGTGCAAATCATTTTCAATAGACCTGTATTAATTTTCTATAGCTCTCATTACAAAATGATAATAGGTGTTATAAAAATGCCTTAAGCAACAGAAGCAATCTTTTGGTCTGAAAGTTCCAGACCAAGTGTCAGTTAGCCAGTGGTTTCTTCTGAACTCTCTCGCCTTGCCTTGCAGAGACCCCCCTTTTTCTCCCATTCCTGGCAGCCCTTCTTCCTATGCATGCCTTGCTGTGATCTCTCTGGGTTTCACATTCCGTCTCTTTATAAGGCTACCACTTGGATAGGATTAAGACCTACCCTAATGGCTCCCACTTGACTTCATCCCTTTAAAGATCTCATCCCCAAATGTAGACATGTCTGTAGTACAGGAACTGATTTTTAGCTTAATGCTTTGGGGAGGGTGAAAACACAGTTTAGCTCATGAGAGCGTTGAAGGCTCACAACCACTTTTGTAAGAAGGGTACTGTCATCGTCTCCTCCACTTCAGAGTAGGGTGTTCGCCTGCTATCTGGGGAGTGAGGCTGGCTTACTATGTACATGCACTGACTCTTATTCAGTTGTAGACATCAACAAGGTGATTTAGTTTATGGAGTGAATTATAAAAGGCCCATTGACACTCCTAGATTCCTTTCAAAGGAGGTCCATATAGTAAGGTTGTTAATGACATTTTTGCCAGTTGCCAGCTCTGTAGTCTCTAACAGAGTATTTCATTTTTCTTGCCCTTGGCTTTCTTCTCTGTAAAATGGGGTTTTTGGAGATATAAAGATAACCCAGCAAATAAAGTGCTGTGGCTGTCCTAGGATTGATTCCCAGCATAACTTATCATCTTTGAGCACCACCAGGGTTGTGACCTGAATACCGAGCCACATGTATGCCCTTAGCACAACTGGGAGTGGCCCAAACCTTCATTCCCCCCCAAAAAAAACATAAAATGGGGCTATTTATTGTACCTACTTTAGAAGACAGCTGAGAGGAGGCTTTGAGATATCCACATAAAACTCTTCAGTTACACTTGTGTACAGCCGCTATTTAATATATCCCAGGAGCTATCATTATATATTACTGTTCTGAATAGGACTCATTCTCAGAATGGGATCAGGTGATTACTATCATTCCATTATGACATTTTAAAGTATCTTACATTGCTGGGGTTTTTTTTTTTAGATCTCTATGTAATCATAGTTTTAAATATCCTCTGTGGTATGTTATATCATTTTATATTGGCACCGTGTCAGCAGTTGGCATAAGGTTTCTAAAGTCTTGATTCCATTGGCCCTGTCACAAATGTAACCGAGCACTGAGTTTCAGACTGACAGTACCTGCTTTTAACTTGCATCAGGACTACTAGCAAGTTTTCCTCAATGTGAGGGGACATATGAACAGTTGTAGCAGTGGAGCAATGTCCCGGAGAGTCCTAAAATACCATCTGAAATTATCATTATGTCCTAAAAATTAGTTTTAAATATCCTCTCTACCCCCAAATGGCTTTACAATCATTTTGTTATATAAAGGCCAAAAGTAGGCAAATGAACTATTGAACCACTATTGTGGTTCCCCACAGCCCATGTTGAATGATAAAAGGAGGTCATTAGAAGTGATCCTTTAACTCAAAGGCAGAATAAGGCCTGAGCACCACTGAGTGTGGCCCCAAAGTCAAAGAAGAAAGAAGAAAGGGGAGAAAGAGGTAGAGAGAGAGAATGAGAATGAGAGAGAATGGAGGCTTATTTTTCTATACAAGTCCTCATGCTTCCTCTCATCTTATGAGTTTTAATTTTTTAATTAAAATTTTTATTTAGACACTGTGATTTATAAAATCGCTTATAATGCAGTTATTTCTTGTATTCAGTATTTTAACACCCAGTTTCACCACCAGTCTAATATTTTCTCCAACCCAACCTTCTTACCAGTTTTCCAACGTCCTTGAAGCCTACACCTTGTTAGGCATGAGTAATTTACTTCATCCCCCCCCCCCCCAAAAAAAAAAACCCAAAATGGAACTATTTATTGTGCTTACTTTAGTAGAAAGCTGAGAGGAGGCTTTGAGATATCCACATAAAACTCTTCAGTTATACTTATGTATAGCAGCTATTTAATATATCCCAGGAACTATCATTATATATTACTGTTCTGAGCAGGATTGTTCTGAGTAGGATTTAGTTGCTTGGTACAACTAAATGTTAATGAAATTACTGTAAAATAAAACTTTATTAAAAGAAAAGTTGTGAAAATGATCGTATCTCGCAATGGGGTCCTTACATTATTGAAGACCTATTAAGCTGTATATTGCTTGTTGAACATTTTCTTGTTGGCTTTGCTGAACTTTTGTGTCTTCTCTTTTAATTGCACGTTGAATTTGATGTATTCCTACTGGGAAGTTATTATTAAAATTATGGGGGTGTTGTGCAAACACATAATAGCCACATGGTCCACAACTTTGAGGACCTGTGGAACGGAGCTCATGAGCTCATATGGAGACATTAGTGGTTCTTAGGTATAGCTGATGCAACTTCTGGAAGTACAGACATGCTGGTGTGTGTGTGTGTGTGTGTGTGTGTCCGTGTGTGCTCACACACATGTGTGGTGGCCATCCCTGGCTCTGAGCCTTCCCTGGAGATGTCAGTCACAAAACTGGAATACCTCAAGTTTTGGGCAGCTAATAGTTTCTGCAAAGATTAGTGGAAAATCAGTGAAGCCTGGTCATTGGCAGGTATGGTGGCAGTTGTAGGGTGGGTCTGTGTGTGCAGCTACCATCCTGTCCATTTAGAAGCAAAAGCAAATTCATTGCAAAATAGCAGAAATGCTTTGTCTATTTACTGGTAAATCTAGTTTTTTATTATAAAAATAAAAAGTTTTTTTATTTTTTAAATAGTTTTTATTATAAAAATGTCCTCATTTTTATTTAGAAAAATTAAAATAATTGCCTAGCTTACATAAATTATTTTGATATGTAATATTTTAATAATATTTATTTTATTATGTAATGCAATATGCATTATTTGCTTAACACAAATCATATTTGTAGAAGATCACTGCTGAAAATATAGAACTCTTCAAGGAAAGGATTTTGTCTTTAGTGTCTTTTTAAGGGAATTATAAAGGAGTCCTCAATGTCAATCCATGTCTTCAGTGGAGAAAGTCTGATGGACTCATTTCTTAGACTGCTTTGGAAGGTTGTGCTGATCACCTCTGCAGATTGTTGTCACAACCTCTGTCTCTGTTCAACAAGAATAATGGGCCAGATGTGGGGATGAGTGAGCACTTAAGCCTCAGTGCATCAACCAATGTGGGTTATGCTATCTATAAAGTAGGAATGGTGAAGGTAATAGGATTATATTAACTAATTACAGGGTTGATGTAATATTAATAATTGTTTCTCTTTTCTCCCTTTATCTCATGTGGTACTTATACATATGATAGCAAAACAAATGAGAGATATAGTACTTAGAACAAAGATCTGGGCTGGGGAGATAGCCCAAAGGAGTTCATGTTTTGCATGTTGTGTCCTATCCCTGATACCAAGTGATCCCTAGGGCACCACCTGGAATATCTCCCAAGCATTTCCAAGTGTGGGCCCAAACCTAAAATAAATAGATAAAGGGACACCATCCCTTTTATTAAAAATTTCATTAAAAAGTTTTATGGGGCCAGAGTGATAATACAGTGGGTAGGGTGTTTGCCTTGTATGCGACCAATCTATGTTCAATTCCCCACATCATATGATCCCCCAAGCCTGCCAGGAGTGATTTTTGTTTTGTTTTGTTTTTGGGCCACATCCGGTGACACTCAGGGGTTACTCCTGGCTATTCGCTCAGAAGTCACTCCTGGCAGGCACGGGGGACCATATGGGGAACCAGGGGATCTAACCGCGATCCGTCCTAGGTTAGTGCAGACACCTTACCTCCAGCGCCACTGCCCGACCCCAGGAGTGATTTCTGAGTGCAGAGCCAGGAGTAATCCCTGAGTACCTCCAGGTATAATCCAAAAAGCAAGAAAAGAAAAGTTAAGTTCATTGCTCATATAAAGCATTATTGGAATTTAACTGGGTTTTGTTAGCAGCCGATTTAAGTCCAGGAAAAGACTATACCTTTTTATATGTATCTTTCAGGACTGTGACTACTTAGGTATGATCACAAGGCCTTTCCCAATAGGTTCTACACCCCATGATACCCTGTAACCAAGAACCATAACCCAAAACCAAGATTTCTCCTATGATAAATGGGCATGCTGATAAGATACAAACTCCCAACACAATGGTGCTTGGATATCTGATGTCCTCATGACTTAACGAACACTCCAGTGATCCCAACAAACAGAGTTAATGGCTTCATGGAAAATAATTAAATACCACTTGTTGAGTTTTTCCTATGCACCATATGGTTCCCAGGCATCCTTATTTGGTCTTTGCCTTTATATCGTAAGGTCAATATTATTCTCATTTTATAAACTAAGCCATTTCTGTGTGTTAGATAAGTCTCATTTTGTAATGACTTTGGTCCCCAACTCCCTAGAAATGAGCTATTAGTAAATAGTTATGGCAGAAATCTTGGCAGGCAAGACATACAAGAGTGTGCCTTTTTCTCTCTTCTCCTCTCTTAGTGTCTCTGAGAGTTGTTCGTTTAGTTAACTCTGTCACTTGCAGGTGTGGAGTCTTCACCCGGAGGACAGATAGATGCCTCATATATCTCCTAATTCACAAGGAATTTTATTTTATTTTATTTTTTTTGTGAGCAAAATAAGCACCTATGTATTTAGTCACTGATATTTTAAGGTTCCTTATTACTGAAGCAAAACGTAACCTGTTCTGACATCTGGAGAATAAGTAATCTGAAGGGATGTTAATTTATGATTGTTATAGAACTTTACACTCTTATCTATGACTGCATAGTACCTTTAGCCTATCTAGTATCTTTTTGGCTAGGATTGGAGTGATGCCAAATTATAATACTTCTCAACTCACAAGCATGATAGTAATCATAGCTAACAGTACACTCATTTTCTAAGCCAGATTAGCTCAGAGGACTGCCACACGTGCTTGCCTGTGTGTCAACACTACACAATCTATTGAAAACCACTGGGAACAGCCCCCAAAGCACTCTACAGGAGTAGCCCAAGTATAACTGATTGGGCCCCAGAAACAAACTGATTTCCTGTCTTCTTACTTCTCTAGTCTCCAAGTGATGGTAAGCACGAATTTGAGTGAATCTCCTGAAATAGATGTTGGTCTTCTCCCCTTCTCCTTTCCACGGCCAAATTTAGATATGAATATCTTGGGAAATAGAAATCCTTTCCTTTTTAGAGGATTGTGGTCAGATAACCCACTTCCCTTTTCCCAGGAGAGACTGGTTTTGACTTGATTCTGTGACATCTAAATAAACTGGTTTTAGGATTTTTTTTTTTGCTGTTATTGTTTTGTTTTTGTTTTTTTGGGCCACACCCGTTTGATGCTCAGTGGTTACTCCTTGCTAAATGCTCAGAAATTGCCCCTGACTTTGGGGGGGACCATATGGGATGCTGGGGAATCGAACCGAGGTCCTTCCTTAGCTAGCGCTTGCAAGGCAGACACCTTACCTCTAGAGCCACCTCACCGGCCCCTGTTGTTTTATTTAATTTTCATTTTGACCATATTGACTTACATATCTTTCACAATAGTATTTTAGGAATCATGGGAATACTCATCACCAAATTTGTCCTTTCCCCACCCTCGTTCCCTTCCTGCAACCCATATCCCCCACCATCACCTCCCGTGCTGCTAGAGTAGGTGATCCCCTCTTTGTCTAGCTTATTATTAGTGATCATATAACTGTTTGGTCCTGGTACCCTCCCTTATTTCCCCCTCTATTTGAGAGGCGGAGCTAGATAATTTGAGTTATGTGGTTTTGTTTGAAGGAAAGAAAAGCAATAGAATGGGGTAAAATAAATAAAAATATATAAATAAAAATCAAATAAGCTGAAAATGGGCGGAGTCCTTCTAGAGGCTTTCAACCTCTGTTTTTGTTTGTTTGTTTGTTTGTTTTGAGGTCACACCTGGAAGTCCTCCTGGCTTTGCCTGCTCTCAGAAATCGCTCTTAGCAGGCTCCGGGGACCTTATGGGATGCGAGGGATTGAACCTGCAATCGTCCCAGGGGTCGTCCGTGTGCAAGGCATACTGCTATGCTATCATTCAGGCTCCCCTCACCTTTTTTACTTTGTTTTTGTTTTTGGTCACACTCAGAGCCGCGTGCACAGGGGTTACTCCTGACTCTGCAGGGATTCGAATCACTGTGGATTCTAGATCAGTTTCATGCAAGGCAAATGCCCTGTTTTATGTAGCTATCCCCAAACATTTGATAATTTATATCAGATGCTCATCCATGTTTGTTTGTTTACTTGTTAGTCACTGGTCATTTTAAATATCTCAAGGTATTGAACAAATAAGGAGCAATAAAATTTCTAGGGCTTAATAAAACAAAATAGCTTATAATTTCAATTGCAGAATATTGCTTGCTTACTACAATGAGTGCATACACATATACAAAGGTTTCTAGAAAATTCAAAAATATATGTTTTATTAAAAAAACACATTTTCTGCCTTGTTACAAAAGTACATTCTAGTGGTTCATATATACTTATACATCCCTGATTATATATGTATGTTTACTTAATCTAAAAGGTTAAGTTGTATACTCTCCTCTGCTTTCTGCTGCTCTTCTCCATTTCTCTCCATATCTACTAGATCTCGGAGATCTTTCTGGATCAACATGTTTTGGTCCAGCTGATTATGTCTTGGTTTTCTCTGGTTGGACTCTACAGTTACAGGTTCCAGCCCAGCCTTCTGGCATACTGCTCCTTGAGGTTGTAGGCTCTCTTGCAAGTATTTTCCTAGATTAAATTCTTCATGGTGGAGTTGCTGGGTTAAAGGGCATATGCATTACATAGTGATGGAATTTTCTAAAATTCACTTCCTAGCATTTTGCCTCCCTTTTAACACTGGACCAGCAACAAGGAGTCTGTGGATATTTGGGATGCAAGGGAAGTTTTCCCTGAGGAGATGGATTCCAGAAGAGGCTGAGTGAGCTCAAAGACATGCAATGACTTTTTCAAGGGAAAAAGAAAAATAAGAAATTTAAATGAGAGGAGATGGAGAAATAGCACAGTGGTAGGGCATTTGCCTTGCATGTGGCTGACCCAAGGGGACCCAGTTCTATTCTGGGCATCCCATATGATCTCCCAGCCTGCCAAGGGTGATTTCTGAGTGCCGTGGGGTGTGGCCTCCAAACCAACCAATCAATCAATAAAGTTAAAAAAAAAAAAAAGAAATTTGAGGTTGGGGAGAAGGGCTGGGAAAAAACTTGAATGAGGACATTATTTATTAAAGTATCCTTAAATCATTTGGTTTCATTTTAACTTCTACAAAATGTGGACCATTTACTGTATTAACTTTCACAGCTGTGAAACTTGAACTATTAAAGAAAACAGACTAACTAACTTCTATAGCATCATTTGCCTTGATATGCATATAAACCACTGGGGATCTTGTTAGAATGCAAATTCTGATTCAGTTGAGGGCTAGGGTAATACTGAGTGTCTGCATTTCTAACAAACTCCTAGTCCACAGACCTGTTTCCAGCTCTCAAGATCAAAGAT
>PVKC010011346.1:7253-24964 GCA_004027635.1 Crocidura indochinensis
AAAAAAAAAAAAAAAAAAAAAAAAAAAAAAAAGGAAAATTGAACAAATACGATGAGTTAAAATATTACTTATTGTTCTATTCTGACGTCAAATGTCATTTATCCCAGTAATACTTCTCTCCCTTATATAATTAGCCAATAATAAGTAATGTTCTGAATCCTAAAATTCAACAAGATACATGATCAGTATTTTATTAATATTTTCCTTACTGAAACTGTACAATAAAGAAATATCTTTTTTAATTATCTTTATTTAAACACCGTGATTACAAATATGATTGTAGTTGTATGATTACAGTCATGTAAAGAAATATCTTTTAGAGACTATGTAACAAAATAATTTATTATCACTATTTTATTATCAACCACTTTCTTCCATACTTAAGCTTTGTAAGGTATTAGGCCTATTTGCAATATTAATTATAAAGTCTACTTATAACTTCTAGCTTCAAAATTAACCTTGTACCTAAACATTCTTATTACTTCTACAATCTCTGCAATCTGGAATCTGAGGTCTAGAAGATACTGTTTATTAAAATATTGAACTACTTCTGAGCCCAAACCACATCCCACAGCTGACTTCATGTAAACAGTGGACAAGCTTCAAACCAACTTTGGAGGAGATGCATTTCAAGTCATTGAAACTCATGGGTACATGGGTCTGCAGGCTAAAAGCTCTGGGGCACCCTGGTGGACAGGCGGGCAGAGTCCCCACCTTACAGAAGCCTCATCATCTGCACCCAAAGCTCACAGCTGCTGTCATGTAAATGGCCCAACTTCAGTGCTTCAGCACTAATTTCTGCAGAGATGATAAGCTAACAAAAATTACAGGTATACCAATTTTCAGGTTGAAGAAAAAATAAAAGTTTTCAGGTTGAAAATGTTGAGATCTTGAAATGAGGGTGGGCAGCCTCCCGCACACTCCAACACTGTCTCCATACCAGTAGCCCCGGCAGTCACACCCACATACATATATCCCACAGCTCCACCGTGTAAATAACAGTCCACTTTACAGCATCAAAACTGTGAAGCCAAGCCAAACCAAGCCAAAGTGCTGAAATTCATCAGTCGATTTCTCCAGATCCTGGAATTTCTGGCATATGTGCCTGCATATGTGACTGTGCTACATCTCCAAATTCTAAAATCCTGAAAGCTCTGTGTGAAAAAACAAAATCAGAGAGGTAAGAAGCACAGAAGTCAATATAGTGCCATAAACAAGAATAGTAATAGAAGGTTCAACTAGCAACAGCTTAGAAAACCCTCAGATGAAGCCTTCAATGACCCCATGTGAGACATAATAATTTTCATAAATGTTCTTTTACTGAGTAGTTTTTTTATAATTCAATTAGCCATTTGGTTGTAACAAGCAATATGAAACCAATTATTTTGTACCTGCATGGAGTCAGGGGACAATAGTGGAGGGAAGATCACATTGATGATGAGATTGGTGTTGAAACATTGAATGCCCAAATGAACCATATTATGAACAACTTGGTAAATTACAGTGTTTAAAATATTAAAAGAAAATTGAGCCACTTATTATCAACTGATATATAACATTTTAGACAAGACATTGAGAATATCAGGTGGTCTTGCCAAAGTTTCTCTCAATCTTCCACTTAGATCTTCTATGACATTGCCCTTCATATAGTAACTAAAGTCTAATAACTGGCACAGCATATGTCCTAGCAGATTTTAATCTTTGTGACTTGTCTATAATATACAGAAGCAGATTTGCCCTGAACCAAATAATGCATCATTATTTTTTGAAGTGGCATATTAGCTACCATTCCTGCTCCTTGCTACCATTCCTGTTCTCTAGTCTAAAATAATTTTTATTATTGTTGTTGCTGCTGCTAATAATATAAACTAGAGAATATTGCTTTTCACTTTAAAATTTTCAGTGACTTTCCATGATACCGGGAATAAAAACAAAGCCTACATCAGTTTACTTAGCTCTTATCTACCTGAATCATGCTTTTCTTCTCAGCATCATCATTCCCACCCTTTTTCATTTACTATATTCCAGACCCACATGCCCTCTTGCCTTTCTCTTTGAAAATATTTTACTCTTCTATTCCTTGCAAGTGGGAGGTTAAGTAACTCACTTTTCAGTTTTCTCATATGTCAAGCCTCAGAATGGCCTTTGGTAATGACAATAAAATGTGAAAAATGTCTTCCACCTCTGACTTTGAATGATGAGATCCTCTAGTCACCATTTTTCATCAACTTGCTTTATTTATATTTACTTGCCTTCTCCGTGTTTTTTGAAAAATAACCTCCCCAAGGAAAGAATTGCTCACAGCTTGTTCCTGACTTTATCTGTCCCCAATATTTAGTGCAATCACTGACGTATAATTTTGTCGTCTACCTGCTCTTTCTTTCCCTTTGCCATATTCTTATCATTTTCATCTATCCAAAATCAGCTTATCCATTGGTGGAAATGCCACTTCCAATCATCTCCTGGCAAGTAATCTCTCCCTATCAAAGCACAGTTTCTCTATTATATGTACTTAACTCCACATTTTATTATTTGAGATATTTTCTCAGTGAATGTATGCATGGAAAGATAAAGCTTTAATCCATATATATATAAGAGTTTGTTTCAGTGATCAGTAAGTTCTTATCCAGAATAAACTTTCCTTTCTATTTATCAGCTGACTTCTTTCTTAGGTTAAACCTTGATTTTAGGGCACAGGACAAAAAGCTTCTTCATAACTTTGCAGTTCATGGTACGTTAACTTTGGCTAACAGAGAGGGAGTTATGATAATTCCCCTGAGGACATACTGCTGCTTACTTAGGAAAATTTAAATATAGTTCATAAACCTGAAAGAAAATATAGTAGAACTCTCTTAAGAGATTCTTTCCAGATGTTTTAAAGTAAAATCCTTATAATCATTCAATGTTCACTAGTCTCCTTGCTCAAGAGTTCATCCAACTACACAAGCCATATTTCTTTTCTAATAAAAACATGTTCAAGCCAATGAAAGTATTTACTGGCATTGGTTACCTTCTGTAAGAAATGAACATTTTAATATTATTAAACAAAAATCAATCTAACTATAACATAAAGGATTTGTAACTTTTGTAAATCCTATCATATTTTGTCATTTATAAATTTATATCTAAATGCCAGATAATTATCCAAAGTGCAAATAACAATGACTAATTTAAAATTCTTTATGCCAAGTACTTTTATAAGTATTTCCTATGCAATTATTAATTTAATGTTGAAAATAGCACTCTAAAGTTGGTACTACTAATTCTACTCATCCTCATTTAAAAATAAACAAGCACAATGGAACCTTACACCCTGAACATTGACATGATGACCTGGCATAGGCCTCAGAGGCTTGGGCATTTTCCAGTGACCCATGAACCAGGGAAACCATCTATGAAACATTCAAAGTTGTCTATGACATCACCTGGAAGTAATTTTCTACCAGGGAAGACCCTACTGCTGCTCTGACATCGATTTACTCAAAAGAGTCTTCCCTTAACACTGAGATTTAAACAGCAACGGCCTGCATACTGGACAGGGCTTTCTGCATTGCCCTTTATTTCTGAGTTGAAATTAGACGCCGCCCCGCACCATCCTGACTTCAATGTAGGATATACAGATCCAGGACCTTCAATACAGAAATAGGATACCAACAGAGACTGTGAAAAATAAAACTGTATGGGCACTACAGACAATGACCAGGATTGGACAAACTAGTTTGCCTGGAGCCTAGAAATGGTCTTATGTCAGGAAACTTCAGGGGTAAGGTCTCCTTGTACTTAGGCCAAAAGTTTTTCCTTTCCATGACCCCCATTCTTTGGTGGGCCCATGCAAACGATAATTGTCACTCTAACATTGTTACTACAGTGCTCCTTTGACTCTAGACCTTTAAGAAACCACTAGTAAAAATATCTGGAACTGCAAAAACAAAATGGTGTACATTGGTGTTAATATATAAGCTTTTAGTTACACTAGCCTTCTGGAAAATAAAGGAGGGAAAAAGCAATATATGCTTGGGAACAGGGATGAAGGGAGGACAACACTGGTGGTGATGGATATTCCCCTGATTCAATGTTAATATGTACCTAAAATGCTACTGTGAAAGATATGTAAATCATTATGATAAAAAATTGTGTTTTATTCAGAAATGTTCTTTGACTTACATGTATTATTATATTATATTAATTATATGTTATGTTATGTTACTATATTATGTTATGTCACTTCACCTTAATATGTTAATCAATTTTGTCTCTTGAATAAATTCTTACAATAAAATAAATAAATAAATAAATAAACAAACATGCACAAAGAAGTTAAATAACTCAACCATCACAATGCTAATAAGTGTCTAGGCTGAAATTTGACCCATACAAATCATAGTTAGATTTGTGTTACTGACATTCGAACTCCTTTCTCTTTTGCCATCCATTCATTTGCCTAGACGAGGGATAAAATGAAGAAAAAATTGAAATCTCAGCTTCCCTTATCTATGAAGGTAGAAATGTGACTCTTTGACTTTTATTTCATTTATAATACTCTATGTATATCTAGTTTCTTTCTGATTATTACCTATTGAGAATGGTAAATCAGGTGTTTTTATACCTGAAAAAGTGTCAGGAACACTGGAGAAAATGAGCTGAAGTAATTCTTGTATATTTATACTTATATTAGTGTATCTTGCTTTGAACATTCTCAACTTTGTTAAATATTCTGCACTAGACATCTCACTATCAATGCATCCACTTCAGAACAGTTTTCAGTTGTTCTCAGTAAGTTCTCTTACTTTTGATACCTGCATGTCATAGAATTTTGTTTTGATTGTTTTCCTCTTCTATTATAAGATTTAAAAAATCTGACAAAGAAATTCTCTACAGTCGGGATCCTCTTTCCTTTGGGGAAAAAGAAAAGGAGTAATTGTAGTGATTTAAATGATTTTTATTCAATTGACAAATGTCAAGTTGATTGATAACACTATTTTTTCTTCTTGGCTTTTGTGTGCTTGCTTTTAGTTATTGGTTTTGGGGTCACAGCTGGCAGTGCTTAGGAATTACTCTTGGCTCTGAGCTCAGAAATTACTCCAGGCAGACTCTAACCCAGGTTGGCCATTTGTAAGGCAAATATTATACTTGCTGTGCTATTGCTCATAAGCACATACTTATTGTACTATTGCTATTTTTTCTTCTTGTTAACTTAGGTTTCCTACTTCTTTTCGAGTTAAGCTATTTATCTGGTTTCTCAGTATTGTCATAAGTGTTACTCTCCAATATGGGAAGTGGCCTATCTTTTCTGAGCTAATACATGCTCTACCTAACGCTGACTTTAAAATTCCAAATAAGGTGTTTATGGATAGATCTTTAGAGTCAAAGAGCAATGCACTTTCTCCTGGTATATGATAAAAAAAAAAACCTGAAAAAGAGGGCCGGAGCGGTAATGCTAAAGGTAAGACTCTGTCCTGCAAGCGCTAGCCTAGGACAGACCGTGGTTTGACCAGCCAGCATTCCATATGGTCCCCCAAGCCAGGAGTGGTTTCTGAGCACATACCCAGGAGTAACCCCTGAATGTCAAATGGGTGTTTATCCAAAAAAACAAACAAACAAACAAAAATCTGAAAAAGAAATTATCTGCAATCAATATCCTCTTTCCTTTGGTTTGGCACACATTTTTAATGATTTGGACTACAGAATTCTGAAGTTGCTAGATTCATAGAGAATGAAAGGTGTTTTTTTTCTTTGTAATTATTTATATTTGTAATTATTTATACTTTGCATTTATATTGTTATCTTAATGGAAAAAGAAACTGAAAATACTTTCATCCCTTTATTCTTTGACCTATTTGTTCTCCTAAGATTCCAAAGTCTTATGAATTCAATACTTGAAGCTTTATGTATATTATTATTTTATATTCTTTATTTACTACTTTTTTAGTTTTGGTTGATATCTTAGGCACTATTTTCTTTGAGGTGCAGTAACTTCTCAGCTTAATAAAGTCCCATCTGTTTATCTCTGCTTCCATTTGTTTGAAGAGTACTGTCTCCTCCTTGGAGATGCCTTTAGTCTCAATGTCATATAGTGTTTTACCTACGTGTTGTTCTATATACCTTTGGTTTCAGGTCTGATATCAAGGTCTTTAATCCATTTGGATTTAATCTTGGAGCATGGTTTTAGCTGGGGGTCTGATTTCGCTTTTTTGCAAGTGGCTAACCAGTTGTGCCAACATCACTTGTTGAAGAGGCTTTTCTTACTCCATTTTGGATTTCTTGTCCTTTTATCAAATATTAGTCGATTGTATGTCTGGAGAACATTCTCTGAATACTCAAGTCTATTCCACTGATCTCAGGATCTGTCTTTATTCTAATACCATGCTGTGTTAATAACTATTGCTTTGTAGTACAGTCTAAAATTGGGGAAAGTAATGCCTCCCATATTCTTTTCCCCAATTATTGCTTTAGCTAGTGTTTATTGTTCCAAAGAAATTTCAGAAGTGTTTGATCCATTTCTTTGAAAAATGTCATGGATATCTTTAGTGGGATAGCATTAAATCTGTACAAAGTTTTGGGGAGTATTGACATTTTAATGATATTAATCCTGCCAATCCATGAGCAGGGTATGTGTCTCCATTTCCATGTGTCCTCTCTTATTTCTTGAAGCAGGTTTTTGTAGTTTTCTTTGTATAGTTCTTTAACTTCTTTTTTTTTGTTTGTTTTTTTTGGGGGGGGGTCACACCCGGCAGTGCTCAGGGGTTACTCCTGGCTCCATGCTCAGAAATTGCTCCTGGCAGGCACGGGGGACCATATGGGGCACCAGGATTTGAACCGATGACCTTTTGCATGAATGGCAAACGCCTTACCTCAATGCTATCTACTGGGCCCCAGTTCTTTAACTTCTTTAGTTAAGTTGACCCCAAGGTATTTGAGTTTGTGGAGCACCAATGTGAATGGGATTGTTTTTTAATTTCCATTTCTTCTTTATCATTATCATTGTATAAGGTCATTGACTTTTGCCTATTAATTTTGTAGCCTGCCACTTTGGTATATGAATATATTGTTTCTGGAAGCTTTTTTAGCAGTCTTTAGGGTTTTCTAAGTATATTATGTCATCTGTGAACAGTGAGAGCTTGACTTCTTCCTTACCTATCTGGATGCCCTTGATATCTTTTTCTTGCCTAATCTCTGTGGCAAGTAATTCCAGCACTATATTGAATAGGACTGGTGAGAGAGGGCAGACTTGTCTTAGGGAAAAGGCTTTCAGTTTACCTCCACTGAGAATAATATTTGTCATTGACTTGTGGTAGATGGCCTTGACTAAATTGAGAAACATTCCTTTCATTCCCATCTTTCTGAGAGTTTTAAATCAAAAATGGGTGTTGAACCTTATTGAATGTTTTTTCTGCATCTATTGATGTGGTCATATGAATTTTGGGGTTTTTTTGTTGATATGGTGTATTATGTTGATTAATTTACAGATGTCAACCATTCTTTCATTTCTGAAATGAAATCTACATGGTTGTGGTGAATGATCTTCTTGAAAATGCATTGAATTCTATTTGCCAGAATTTTGTTGAGGATCTTTGCATCTGTGTTCATCAGGGATATTGGCCTACAATTTTCTTTTTTAGCAGCATGTCTGTCCGGTTTTAGTATCAAGGTGATGTTATCTTCATAAAAACTATTTGGAAGTATTCCTGTTTCTTCAATTTTATGAAAGAACCTTAAAAGAATTGATAGAAGTTCCTCTTGAAAGGTTTGAAAGAATTTATTAGGGAATCCATCCAAGCCTGTGCTTTTGCTTTGGGGGACATTTTTGATCACCATTTTAATTTCCCCAATAGTGATGGGGCTGTTTAGATATGCTACCTCATTCTTATTTAGCCGTGGAAAGTTATAAGAGTCCAAGAATTTGTCCATTTCTGCCAGGTTCTTATGTTTCGTGGCATAGAGTTTCCCAAAGTAGTCTCTGATTACTCTTTGATTCTCTGCATTATCTGTACTGATCTGCCCCTTTTCATTCATAATCTGGTTTATCAAGTTTCTCAATTTCTTTGTGATTTTTGCCAGTGGTTTATCAATCTTGTTTATTTTTTTCCCAAAGAATCAACTTTTGCTTTCGTTGATCATTTGGATTGTTTTTTGGGTTTCCATTTAGTTGATTTCTACTCTTATCTTTGTTATTTCCTTCTGCCTATCTATTTTTGGTTACATTTGTTGATCATTTTCTAATTTTATAAGCTGCATCATTAAGATATTCATATAGGACTCCTCTTCCTTCCTGATGTATGCTTGCAAAGCTATAAATTTCCTCTCAGTACCACTTTGGCTGTGCCCTGTAAATTCTGATAATTTGCATCTTTATTATCATTTGTTTCGAAGAATGTTTTGATTCCCTCTTTAATTTCATCTCTGACCCACTGCTTGCTCAGTAGTAAGCTGTTTAATTTCCAGGTGTTAATTTTTTTATCTTCTGTGCCCCTTTTTTATTTTACACCTAATTTTAGTATCTTGTGATCGTCGAAGATAGTCAGCACTATTTCTATGCTCTTGATTTTATAGAGATGTTTTATGGACCAGCATGTGGTCTATCCTGGAGAGTGACCCATGTGTATTGGTGATTAATATATATCCAGGTTTCTGGGGATGGAGTGCCATATATCTACTAGCCCACTCTTAGCCATTTTTCTTTTCAGAGGTAGTATATTTTATGTTGGTTTTCAGTCTTGTTGACCTATCAAGGGGTGACAGGGCAGTGTTGAAGTCTACCACAATTATTGTGTTGCTATTGATATTTTTTATTCGATTTGTCAACAATTACATTTCTGGTCCCTCATTGGGTTTATATATATTTAGGAATGGATTTTTTTCTGTTGTATATATCCCTTGATTAGTACAAAATGTACCTCTTTGTCCCTTACAACGTTTCTGAGTGTAAAGGTTGTGTCATCTGTGTCATTTAATATTAGTATAGCCATTCCAGATTTTTCAAGGGTGTTGTTTGCTTGAAGATATTCCTCCAGTCTTTGATTTTGAGTCTATGTTTGTTCTGACTATTCAGGTGGGTGTGTTTCTTGTAGCTATCAAAAGGTTGGATTCAAGTTTTTGATCCATTTAGCCACACTGTGTCTTTTAAATGATTCATTTAGTTCATTGACATGGAGAGAGATAATTGTCATGGGATTTAGTGCCATACTTATGTAGAATTTTCATGTGTCTGTTGGTCAGTCTTTTCTTAAAGTAGACCTTTCAGTTTTTCTTTAAAGGCTGGTTTTGAATCTGTAAAGTTTCTGAGCTTTTGTTTATCTGTGAAGCTATTTATATTTCCTTCAAACCTGAAAGTGAGTCTGGCTGTGTGCAAAATCCTAGGACAAGCATTTGTTTCACTGAGTTTTGTCACTATGTCCCACCACTGCCCTCTGACCTTGAGTGTTTCTTGTGACAGGTCTGCTATAAATCTCAAGGATGCTCCCTTGAATGCGATTTCCCTTTTTGATCTTGCTGCTTTTATTATTCTGTCTCTATCTGTGGGATTTGTCATTGTGAATATGATGTGTCTTGGGGTGCTTTTTCTTGGGTCTCTTTTAGGTGGTACTCTTTGTACCTGCAGGATTTGGTCACAGGTATTTTGTAGATCTGGTAGTTTCTCTGAAATGATGTCCTTGACTGTTGAGTCTTCCTGGAGATTTTCTTCCTGGGTCTCTGGACTCCAATAATTCTTAAATTGTTTTTATTGAGCTTATCAAAGATTTCTGTTTTCATCTGTTCAATTTTTTTGAGAAATGTTTCCATTGTCTGATCATTTGCTTTAAGGCTTTTTTCCAATCTCTTCTGCTGTATGGAGTTATTATGCATCTCATCTTCCAGCTCACTGATTCTATCCTCAGCTGCTATTACCCTGTTGGAGAGGCTTTCCATTGATATTTTCAATTTGTCTACTGAGTTTTTCAGACCTGTTATTTCAATTTGAAGTTTTCTCATTTCTGTCTTCATATCCTCTTGATTCTTATTAGTGTTCCATTCAACGAGAGCTGTGCTTTCTTTGAGTTCTATGGACATTCTCCATATTTCGTCTTGCTTTCTTAATCCTCTTGGTGCCACTGCTTTTAAAAATGTCGACAGGTTTACCTTTCTGGAAAACAATATAGATATTCCTCAAAAAATCTAGAAATTTAATTTCCATATGACCCAATAATATTGCTGCTAGGAATATAGCCTATAACCTCAAAAAAAAGGGGGGGGGGGCAAAAAAGCCCTCTGCATTCCGATCTTTATCCGGAACTATTCACAATAGTACTTGGAAACGTTCCAAGTACCTGAGAACAGATTAGTAAATAAAAAAACTATAGAACATCTACACATTGAAATACAATGCAACTATTAAGAAAAATTAAGTCATGATATTTGCTTACACATGGAAGAATATTGAGAGTTTTATGCTGAGCAAAATAAGTCAGAGAGGGGATAGATATAGAATGACCACACTAATTTGTGGACCATTTTTAAAAAGTTAGTATGGTAATAATATCCAGAGACTATAGAGATGAGAACAAGGAAGACCAGTTCATGGTAGACAACCTGCCACAAATACCAAGGGAGTACCATTAGGGCAGATAAGGAACCACTGTAGTTATAATAATCAGAAATGATCACTCTGGACAAGAACTGGGTGCTGAAAAGAGATAAAGTATGCACTTTATGCCTTCAAGAACAATATTGCAAACTACAGTATCTAAACAAAAAATAGGAAGAGAAAGATAGAAAGAGTGAAATGTCTTCCTCAGAGGTAGGCAAGGGAATTGCGGGGGAGATGGTAGGGAGAAACTGATGGCAAGAAATGTGTACTGGTAAAGGGTGTTGTACATTGTATAACTAAAATTCAATCTATCAAAGATATTCAGTTCAAGAATTCATTT
This sequence comes from Crocidura indochinensis, assembly GCA_004027635.1. Classification (NCBI taxonomy): domain Eukaryota; kingdom Metazoa; phylum Chordata; class Mammalia; order Eulipotyphla; family Soricidae; genus Crocidura; species Crocidura indochinensis. The sequence continues at coordinate 18,158 of PVKC010011346.1, forward strand.
ATTAAAAATAAAAATAAGATAGCATGGAGGTAAGGCGTTTGCCTTTCATGCAAAAGGTCATCGGTTCGAATCCTGATGCCCCATATGGTCCCCCGTGCCTGCCAGGAGCGTTTCTGAGCATGGAGCCAGGAGTAACCCCTGAGCACTGCCGGGTGTGACCCAAAAACAAAAAACAATAAAAAAAAATAAATAAATAAAAATAAAAATAAATACAATTAAATTTTGAAATGGTATTTTGTTAATAACTATTAGATTTTATCAATATTATAATGTGGATTTTTTTTTGTTTTTGGGTCACACCCAGTGGCACTCAGGGGTTACTCCTGGCAGTAAGCTCAGAAATAGCTCCTGGCAAGCTCAGGGGACCATATGGAATGCCAGGATTTGAACCACCAACCTTCTGCATGCAAGGCAAGTGTCCTACCTCCATGTTACCTCTCCAGCCCTATAATGTGAATCTTAACTATTAAATTTATTGGCTCATTAAAATAGTATAGGTAGTTTAAATAGGTTACTATTTAAAAGAAAAAGTATGATCTGTGTTAAAGACAATGATCCAAAGGAATGTTTTATCATGAGACCAAAGCACAGTCACCAAACTTTAATGTGTCTGCCAAGATGGCAGGGTGGGTTGGGGGAGGTGGATGGAATGAAAGAATGCAAGAAAGTGGAATGAAAATTGACACTGGATTAGTGTCAAAATATTTATTATATGCCTAAAACTCAATTATCAATAACTTTATAAACCATGGTTTATTAATTAAGTAAACATTTCTTTAAAAAGTGTTTATTATAACTTGAGGAATCTGGTTAACCACAAGCAAAACAATATTTAAAAATATTTATACCATTAAGCTCAATTTCAGCAATTAAATATGGTTTATCAAGAGGTTTAAAATTTTCTTTGGTAAAATTTAGATGCTTGCATCATAAGTATAGGACCGGTATAATACTACCTCTTTATTTTTTATTCCAGTTCTTTATTTTTTACTTCGGTTTATTAAATCATTTTTCTTTATCCATATGTGAGCAAATATATTTTTATCTATATGCTTATCTTTTTTGGGTGTGTGACTTGTCTATCTGATCTTCTTTTTCCTTCCCCAAATACACCAGCGATATAATGAAGCACCATTCCTCCCTGCAAAGGCACACGGCCAGGCGCTGGAGGTAAGGTGCCTGCGCTAACTTAGGACGGACCGCAGTTCGATCCCCCGGTTCCCCATATGGTCCCCCATGTCTGCCAGGAGCGACTTCTGAGCAAATAGCCAGAAGTAACCCCTGAGCGTCACCGGGTGTGGCCCAAACCACCCCCCCAAAAGGGGGTGGAGAAATTACACGTATATAAACAAGCTCTTATCTAGTAGGGATAAGAACTATACTTATTTACAATACAGGGAAAACTCCCACCTTGAATATATGTCATGTGGACATATCTTAGACCCCAGGGGATGAGACACCGACTGTTCAGCCTTGAACCCTGAATCCCAGACATAGAAATGACACAGTTCTGCACAACAGCTACAGGATCCAAATCCCATCCCAGACATCCTGAATACTGCTCAAACACCAACATGTGCCAGTTCTAATATGATATCCAGACAACGAGGAAGGTAGGAACAAATGGACATAAGATCAGGGTATCCTACCTCACCAACTAACGATAAGACAAAATCAGAAGACTGGTCACACTTTGGGCTGTGCAAAAGCCAAAAACGTGATCTACAGAAGACTGGCAGATAGAACCACGGCCAGGCAATATGGAATCTGGGACCAGCAAGAAAGCCCTAGACTAGAGTTTGTCCTATGACCTGCACAACAACCATGATCTCTAATTCCAGAGACCTGGCTGAGACAATTGCAACTGAATGGGTCTTCAGGAAACATAACAAAAGACGATATCCCAGGCTCCACCCGAGGTTCAGTGCAAGGCCCAAGACCACCAACCGCAGAAGACAGATTAAAACGACACTGAGGAAACAGAACTTTTGAAATCACGAAGAAAGACCTCAACGTAAGTTCTACTCCTTGACCAGTGCAGAGACTGAGATCTCTAGATAGAAAGGTCTGATTTTAACATTCAGATCAGAGCAGAAGTCTTCCATACAACACGAAAACACCAAGGAGAGAGTAAATGAACTTGAAAGGTGTCTATAGATAATTCCATGACAATATATTCCAAGGGGGGAGAAACCCTGTATCTCTTAGGCAAACCCTTTTCCAATGACCCCAATTTTTACTGTACCTATGCAGAAGGGGAATAAAGGGAGGGACGGAGAGATAGTATGGAGGTAAGGCATTTGCCTTTCATGCAGAAGGTTATCGGTTTGAATACCAGCGTCCCATTTGGTCCCCTGGCATGCCAGGAGCAATTTCTGAGCATGGAGCCAGGAGTAACCCCCTGAACACTGCCGGGTGGGACCCAAAAACCACCAAAAAAAAAAAAAGAGAGAGAGACAAGAAGCACAAAATTATCTTTTTTTCTTTTCTTTTTTATTTTTCTTATTACTATTTTATTTTTCTCTTCTATCTAGTTTTTGTTGACTTTCTTATTTTGGTGTAGATATTTAAGTAGATGTCCACTTTTTATTTATATATTTACTTTTTCTTTCTTCTTTTCTCTTCTTCCTTTTTGCGCTGTCATGTTTTTTTTATTTTTTATCTCAAGACCATGGCAACTATGTGGTGCATATATTTATTGCTGCAGTGCTCACTGGATATCCTATTTGATACATCTTTGTGAAATGTTGTGGTGTTTCACCTTCTTTTTTCTCTTTCATCTCTCAAACCAAGGATGAGAGCCTCTAGAAGGACTCTGCCCATGGTTGGCGTAGCTAATTCTCCCCCCCCCCACAATTCTATTAACTTACTCTTCCCCAACAAAACCACATAATTCGAACTATCTAGTCCCGCCTCCCAATTAGAGGGAGAAGTAATGGAGGCACGAAGACCAAACAGTTATAAGATCACTAAGTAATAAACTAGACACAGAGGGAGTCACTCAACCTAGAAGCCCCTGAGGAGAGGGTGGAGAATAGGGGAGGCAGGGTGGGAACAGAGGACAACTTGGTGATGGGAATTCCCCTGATTCAATGTTTACATGTACCTGGAACATTACTGTGAACGATATGTAAACCACTATGATTAAAATTAAAATTATATTAAAAATTTAGATGCTTGGATAAAGATTTTTAGTAAAAAAAATTTTTTTGGTTTTGGGGTCACACCTGGCAATGCTCAGGGGTTACTCCTGGCTCTGCACTCAGAAAATGCCCCTGGCAGGCATGGGGGACCACATGGTATGTTGGGATTCGAACTACCGTCCTTCTACATGCAAGGCTAATGCATTAACTCCATGCTATCTTTCCAGCCACTGTAAAAATATTTTAATAAATTAGAATATACTTTGTAGTTATTCATTCCAGCTCAAACAAATTACACAGAAATCCATTCAACATTGAGAGAATGTTTTGAGGAAGCAGACACTCTGGTAGAGTGTATGGTGTTGAACCATTCCATGAATGAAACTCTACCATTAATAGTACTATAAATCACAGTACCACAAAGAAATTAAAAATAGCTCCCTGCAAGTTGAATTTTGTTTTTTCGTTTGGTTTTGGTTTTTGGGTCACACCCGTTGATGCTCAGGGGTTACTCCTGGCTCTATGCTCAGAAATCACTCCTGGAAGGCTTGGGGAACCATATGGGATGCCAGGATTTGAACTACTGTCCTTCTGCGTGTAAGGCAAATGCCTTACCTCCATGCTATCTCTCTGGCCCCAGATATTTTAAACTAATCACTCTGGACAAGAATTATAATTGAAAGGAAAAAGGAGAGAGAGAATGAGAGAGAGAGAGAGAGAGAGAGAGAGAGAGAAGAGGTTTCTATCATATGGCAGACTGGGGGCCAGGATTTGGGGATGACAGAGGGTAACTGGGAAAATTAGTGCTGAGAAATGAACATTGGTGAATGAATAACTTCCTATCTATTTCATTGTGATTAAATTAATTTTTGATTTTTCAATTAAACACAAAACATTATAAATTTCCTTGTAAGTGGTAAAAGAATAAATTATTAGTAATTTGTTATAAACTATATATACTATTATAAATGAAAGCAATTTAAATCAAAACTAGAGGCTCTAAGAAAAATTTTCATTAAATAAAATTCTATATCTGGGACTGGAGCAGTGGCATTATGGGTAAGGCATCTGCCTTGCCCGCACTAGCCTAGGACAGATCACAGTTCAATCCCGTCAGTGTCCCATTTGGTCCACCAAGCCAGGAGCAATTTCTGAGTGCATAGCCAGGAGTAACCCCTGAACATCAATGGGTGTGGCCCAAAAGCCATATATACATATATATACATATATATGTATATATATCACATATATACATATATATATGATTCAACTGTGTAATTTTGAGAATTTTTATAAATTGTATAGTTTTATTATCACACTAAAGCATATATAAAACTAATTCTTGTTTCCTAACAATAATTTCAAGATTTAGTTCATTTTAATGCCAATTCTGGCTGTTTCCCTGACATCCAAACCACAGTTAACAATGCCAGTTCTTCAAACAAACTTTCTAGATCCTTGCCATTTCTAATCTCCTGAGTCTTTTTCCGAGAAGATGAAATCCTTTAGGACACAGTCTGTAATTATGCATCAGTAAAATCAGTTTCGGACTTTGTTCCTGGCACATCAAAAACATTCAATACATGTCTAGTAAACAAATGAACAAATAAATTATTTAAATGATTAAGGAAAGGCAAGAACAATTCTTCAATCTTAAGAATCAAGTCTGTTGTATTCAGTCCCTGAGGAGCTTCAAAGTGAAGTTAAAGAGTAATGAGCAGAAACCAGTGGGGCTTAGTGTTCTCTGAGAAAAGGGAGGAAGCTTAAGAAAACATAGTCTGTGCACCAGCAAGTTCTGTGCAAATTGTCACTTCAGTCTCCTGTTTGAGGGGTGATTTCCTAGGGCAAGTGTGAGAGAAGTACCAGACAACTATACCAGCACCCCAGATTAGTTTCAGAATGTTGCTGGGTTTGGAAATCAGCAGTTGTTGTAGTTATTGATGAGATTTCTGCCAAGGAAACAGACCACAGGCAGCAGATGAAACATGGAACTTCTTGGGCTCTCTATAAATTCCAGGACCACATCTGAGACTTTTATCAACCAGTAATAAGCTGCATTCCTAGCCAAATTTTCCTGCCATTTTTGAAATCCAGTCTGTTGGCATAGTACGTTATGCTTTGATAACCAAAATAAAGCAAGCAATAAATAAATGAATGAATAAATAAATCCAACACCAAATGCAAACAGCTTAAAGCAACAAAAACTTTCTTCTTTCTTCTGCAGCCCCCCATCAATTTGTGGTTTTTTGCTTTGCACCATTCTCACTAGAAACCCAGTTTATAAAGTATGTCCTTTCTGGAATATACTGGTAAATCTTGTAGTTATAGAAAAAGTTCTAGAGGCTCAGACAGTAGCAACTAAACAAAAACTTTTAGTTCTAAAATGATTTAAGTTCGAGGAAATAGTTCTTTCTCCCCAAGTTCCCATTCAAGTCCCATCCAGAGACATGTTTTTTAAAAAGCAACAAACAGGGTCCCGGAAGATAGCATGGAGGTAAGGCGTTTGCCTTTCATGCAAAAGGTCATCGGTTCGAATGCCAGGTGCCCCATATGGTCCCCCGTGCCTGCCAGGAGCAATTTCTGAGCATGGAGCCAGGAGTAACCCCTGAGCACTGCCGGGTGTGACCCAAAAAAAACAAAAAACAGAAAACAAACAAAAAAGCAACAAACAAAACCCAGAAAACAATAAGGTCAGTTATCTATTGATTCAATTAAAGAATATTTTCAAAGAAAATAACATGTTTCTCCCTTATTTAATTTTTCAATGAAACTAAAGTTAAAAAAATAATAATAACCTTAAAACTTAGACTCTACTCATGCTTTACTTCTTGAGATAGAGATACCTTCTTTACTTAGAAAAGGCGAAGAGTTTTCTACTTACCTTATTGAACCAGAGCATTTTATCAATGAGAAATAAGGTAAAATAGCAAAAAAGGTTCTTTCCCATTTAACAGATATTTCTTGAGGCTGTGACGTATGATATATGCAACTATGTATATACATATGTATGTTCTATATTTATTAAAAATCTGTGTCGCTTAGAACAAATAAAGGAAGGGTTGGGGTAGTGAGAAAGATTACAAGTCATTTAATGCCAGAACAAAAGCCCTAGGCCTTGTCCTACCACAAGGTGGCAGGCAGCTCCATCCTCCATCCTCCATCCTCCATCCTCCCCAGTGCTCAGAAGAGCAACACAGACATATACCCACACCTACAAATTGACTCTTACAGGAGAAAGTTCTAGAGATCTTCTTTAAGGGAAGAGAAAAAGGCAGTTCTTTATTGTCTTGTGCTTATTGTCCTCATGATTGTCTATAAAAAGATAAGTAGTCATAAGGTGGATGAAACAAACAAATGCAAAGAGAAGAGAATTGTAACATTTATAACTTTTGCCAAACTAGAGCCTTTTCCTGAAGGACTAGAGAATTTTGTCTATGTTTTGTACTTTTTTTGAAAAGTGCATCGTTCAGTTGCTCTTGGTATTAAATGTGTGTGTGCTTTACATCCCCAAAACTATTTTTTAAATTATGTATAGACTTTGTCATTCATTAATAGAAGTTGGGGTGAAATTAAATATTTGTGTGAAATGTCTGTAACTCAAGAAAATGGTTTACCCATAAATGATAAGAAAGTAAAATCTGGAACACTTGGAATGTTTCCATAA
>PVKC010011347.1:0-24768 GCA_004027635.1 Crocidura indochinensis
AATGATAACAACTTTTTACAATAATAGTATACAAAATGAAACATAAAATGTTGATTTAACTACATTCCTAATTATCAGAGTAATTTGGTGCTAATAAAATGTCCAGAACAATAAGCAATGTAAAATTAAAGTAGAAAAGTAAATTTAAAAACTCAGTAGGAAACATCAGAAAAACGTATCAGTCAAAATATCAGTCAAAACTTAACTTGTCTCTAGATAAGTAATAGAGGAGAAATGGACCTTGCAGAATAGAAGGTCACTATATATAGAAAAATAGAACAAAAAAATCAAAAGTTAAATACTTAAAAACCCTACTGATTAAAAAAATTCTATTGATTATTTTATGGTTAAATCAGGGGTGTCTCACCAATAAAAATAAAACATCAAAAAGTCTGTAAAAAGCCAGTTTACAGGTTGTGACTATAAAGGATTCATCATCTATTGTTGGTGTGGATGACATCTGGTTCGAGTTTTCTGGAAAGCAACATGGAGATCTCTCAAAGAAAATATTACTAATATTTCCATATGACCCAATGATACTACTTCTTCACATTTATCAATAAAATACAAACCACTTTTTCAAAATTCATATATACAATCTATGTTCATTGCAGCACTGAATAAATTGTCAAGATATAGAAATCACTCAAATATCAACTAAGATAAATAATGTGTGCTATACATAAACAATAAAAGATTATGAAACTCTAAGAATGAACAAAATCGGGGTCCGGGAGATAGCATGGAGGTAAGGCGTTTGCCCTTCATGCAAAAGGTCATCGGTTCAAATCCCGGAGCCCCAGATGGTCCCCTGTGCCTGCCAGGAGCAATTTCTGAGCATGGAGCCAGGAGTAACCCCTGAGCACTGCCAGGTGTGACCCAAAAACCAAAAAAAAAAAAAAAAAAGAATGAACAAAATCATGCAATTTTTGTTATGTGGATAGTACTAGAGGATTTCATACCAAGTAATATCAGTGAGAAAGAATAGGTTAGATACAGAATACTCTCATATGTGGAACTTAAAGATACACAGCATGATAGCAACCAAGGGTGAAAGGCAACACAATAGGAAATGATGCATAAAACTGAGCTTGTTAAAATGGGTTGATGAAAAGGAGTTTCATATAGAATTAATTTGTGCATAGAATTTATTTAATATAAAACAGTACAAAGTAATATACTTAAAGTTATAGACTATGACATTTGTCAATATTCAAAAGTATATTTTGAGCCTATTTATGTGACATACCTACTAGTTGAATGATAGAGACAGAAAATATAGTAGCAAATTGTGGTTGGCAAGGAATGAAAGCCATGAAGAATAGGAAGTATTATTTATATATATTAATTTTCAGTTTAGAAAGTTACAAAAATTTTTGAGATGGATGCTGGTGGGTTTAAATTGCAAAATAATATATATACACATATACATGTATATGTATAATTATACTGAATGGAATATTAAAAGATTAAAAATACACGTGATTTACCTCACTAAAATGATTATGTTGAATTAGCCTATCTTCATATTTCTTGCTCCTATTATAGTCTTAGTCTATTATATAATATAGTGCTCACCAAACTGTGTTATAGGGCAATAAATTTAGAGTGCAGCCATTATTTATTCTATTTACCAAAATGTCTTCTGCGTCCTTGAAAAATTCAAAAAGAAATAATTGTCTTTATAATTTTAAAGATAAATAAATAAAATTGTGATGAGGGGCCAGAGATATAGCATGGAGGTAGGGCATTTACCTTGCTTGCAGAAGGATGGTGGTTCGAATCCTGGAATCCCATATGTTTCCCAGAGCCTGCCAGGAGCAATTTCTGAGCATAGAGTCAGGAGTAACCCCTGAGGGCTGCCAGGTGTGACCCAAAAAACAAAAATAAAATAAATAAATAATTAAATAAAATTGTGATGAATAAATATTTTAAGTCTCACTAAATGATACTTTTTTCCATAGGGATTCAAAACTAAATGGCTGCATTAATTCCATAAATTAATACTACAAAATCAGAAATATACTTCAATGTGCTCTTAATTTAAACTTAGAAAAACTTACATTTTTACATAGACAAATATAATTTTACCTGTTTACTGGTAATATTAATTTAAAGATGTTGATAGATAATCCTTATTTTGTTGTTCTGTAATTCATAAATAAGAATTATGCTAATCTTACACATCTATCTAAATTCTATATCCTTTAATTACATTTTATTAATTCATAGTGAGATCTCACTTTCAGCATTGCTTTAACAATACATACTATACAAAGTTTTGGACAAATATAGCTAAGAAGTGGTTCTCTTCTGATCGATTTATGATATGAAAAACACAGTTATAATATGGAAAATCATATACATCCCTTGAACAAGGCAACTTTTAATGCCATAATATAAATAAGGCAATAAAAAAATAGGCAATGTATATGGAAAAGGTATATATTTTCTTTATGGTTACCCTATTTTTAAAAGATAATAAGTGTTTAAGGCCTGAGAGATCATTTGTGTATAAAAAAATAACTGTATGGTCAATTAATATAGTGGCATTTTTTTTGCCTTCTCGGAGAAGATGTATTTATACCCAGGTATTTTAGTAAAGACCAATGGAAAAAAAGATTTTATGAGTAGATCATCTCAAAATACAGGTTGATAGGCCCAAGACATAATACAGCTGGTAAGTCACTTGGCATTCACATGGTCAATACAGGTTTTATCCCCAACACAACATACTTGCAGAAAACCCCACTAGGACCTATCCCTGATCATATACCAGAATCAATTCTGAACATAGTTGAGTGAGTGTCACCCAAACCAGCTGACTCCCCAATGCAAATATAATGATGCTTTTTGAAACAAGACTGCATCACCACATATCATCTGGAAATGTTGACTACAGCTGGTAGACTATTTTGATAGATTTCTTTTTTTTTTTTTTTTTGGTTTTTGGGTCACACCCGGCAGTGCTCAGGGGTTACTCTTTGCTCCATGCTCAGAAATTGCTTCTGGCAGGCACGGGGGACCATATGGGGCACCAGGATTCGAACCGATGACCTTTTGCATGAAAGGCAAATGCCTTACCTCCATGCTATCTCCCGGGCCCCTATTTTGATAGATTTCTTACAACTTTTTCTTTGTACTTTCTCTAAAGACACTATTATATAGGGAAATTTTCTAAAATTGCCTTTATCTTGAAAATTATAAATATAAAATAATAAAAATAGTTATGATTTTGTACTGTAATTAGAATCTGTAACAACATTTTTATACAAATACAAATTTGTATACTATCCCAATTCCCCATAGATGAGGGTATGCGTTAAGTGACTTTTTTTCTACCAATATCTTTTTTAAATCTGTAAATATAAAATCAAAATGGCAAGCTTGAACATTTTTAGGCAGAGAAGTATCATGTGGGGCCGGGCTGTGGCGCTGGAGGTAAGGTGCCTGCCTGCCTGCGCTAGCCTAGGATGGACCACTGTTCGATCCCCCGGTTCCCCATATGGTTCCCCGTGCCTGCCAGGAGCAATTTCTGAGCATGGAACCAGGAGTAACCCCTGAGCACTGCCGGGTGTGACCCAAAGACCAAAAAAAAAAAAAGTATCATGTGAGTATAAAACAAGTTCAGTCAGAGCAATAAAACTGTATCTGATATATTTTGTACGTTTGGAAACAGCTGTCCTAGTGTACGAGCCAACAGAAATTTGGGTGATTCACTTTTAGGAATTCCATTCAAAGTATACTGTTTTCATAGATATCACTTGTTTTGAATTTTTTACTCTTATTGCTTGATTAGTTTTTCATTACATAATGTATTTGCTTGAATAAAAAATGGTAATGAAAAATATATCTAACCATTCTCCTTACATATATCATCTCTATTCTTTTTTTAACATATTAATGAATCCTGTGTGAAAATCTATTACATAAGTAGCTATAATAGCTTATATACATTTATTATTAAAATACATAATCATATAATACCACAGTAATAATTTGACAATTATTAGTTTTATATATTATTTAGTTACTTATTACTATTTTTAGATTTAAAGCCACATCCTGTAGTGCTAGACTCATTTGTGACTCTGCCTTCATGTGGGTAAGGATGGGAATTGGGTCAACATAGGCAAGGCAAAGATCCTACTCTCTATACAGTTGCTCTGGCCCATTTTCTCAACTCTATGATATTTAGTATAATTGAAAAATATTCTGATTTTGAGCATATATAATAAAATATATAATAATAAATATATACTTGCATATAAATATATTATGATACAAATTAATTTATTATATATTTTATATAATTTTCTAACTTTCAGTATTTGCTTATATCAAAATATAATTGAAAAATAGTTTTGAGGGGGTCAGAGAGATAGTATAGATATAGAGTATTTGCTAAATGTGGCTGACTTAGGTGTGAACCCATATATCCTATGTGATTCCCTGAAAACTGCCAGGAGTATCCCTCACCTTCAAGTCAGGAGTAAACTCTGAACACTGCTAGGTAAAGTCCCCAAATTCTAAGGAAAATTAAAACTTTAAATCAATAGCATTTTACAAGTTTAGAAACTGAAATGTACTGTTTCAAGAAATAACTGAAATTAGAATGCAATTTTATAGTACTATTCAAATCATAATTAAGTTTACATTAGAAATCAGTTATTTATGAAATAGAAACAAAGACAACGGTTGAACCAATTAAAAACATATTAAGTGCAACATTTATTTCAATAATATATTGCGGTTGGAGGGGGGACAGAGCAGTAGTGCGTTTGCCTTATACACGACTGACCTAGGACCGGCCTCAATTCGATCCCCCAGTGTCCCATATGGTACCTCAAACCAGGAGCGATTTCTGAACACAAAGCCAGTAGTAACCACTGAGCATCACTGGATGTGGCCCAAAAACCAAATATATATGTATCATATTTATACATATATATCTACTTAAATAAATATATGTATTTATTTATATAATATGCATTTATTATGGTACAGGATAAAGTTGAACTGGAAAAAATATATTTTAGACCCCCCCAATGCCTCGTTCTTTTCACTTTAATAAAATTGTCCTGAATGTGTTGCTCTTATTATACTCATGTGGGAATTCTTAATAACATTCATTTCAAAGCAACATTAAATTTAAAATCATATAGTCTAACAAATCCAAATAAGATATAACTCTGAGGTATTAGTACACTTCAATATTTTTTATTTTCTAAAGCTACTATGTACATTCTGAGATCTTGGTTTTAGCAATTGATGGTCTGACTTAGCAAATAGCTAAAAATTCACCACCACTTTTATTTCATAGGATATGGTAATTTTTTATTTCATAGGACACAAATTTGAGGAAATCAATATTTATAAAATAGAAAATAGCTTTCATGGATGATGTAAATAATCAAGTTTGTCTAAAACTTGAGGACAGAAAACAAATTCATAAAACTTTTTTGCCTCTCTAGGTGAGAGGTAATTCACATTGACTTAAAAGCACTCAAATAATGTGGCCAAAATTATTTCAAAAATTACATATACTTCTTCAAAATATATTCATTTTCAGAACAACTGTTAGAATAAAAAGGACAGAGGAAATATATAACAGAAAATACAGGCAAATCCTGCTTTGAGAATTCTATCTTTGAACAGAAGTAATGATATTACAGACTGTACAAATTGAATCATTTAATATGGAAGCATCCTTTTTTCTGCTTAGGTGAAACCTGTGTTTATGCAATTTTTATGTTCCTTTCAATAGTTAAAGATGGTTAGTTTATTATGTGAGATGAACTTGGACAACAGTATTCATAGAATCACCTCATTTATGTAACAGAAATGTAAAAATGTAAAATAATAATATCAGGATACTACTTACAGGCAACAGGCATTGTTTGAGGTACTTTAAATTTGTAAATCTACTTATATTTCTCCCAAAATTCTATGGGATAAGAAGTTAGATCAAAAACTGAATTATAAGTCACGTATCAGAAATTCTCTGAGTTCAGTTCCCAAACCTACATTTTCTCTGAGCATCTCTGGGTTTATTCTTGAGGGTGGAAACCTGGTATCCCCCAGCACTGATCCAATTCCTTACCTGAACAATTAGGGATTTCAAACAGCACATCAAGAATTATATCATTAGGAATGACCTCAAACTTGCAACCACTAACCTGCAAGAAATAATTCTATGAAATATGTACTATCATTACCTCAATTTTACAGGAATAAATGTTTATATGAGCAAAATGTAGAGAATTTAAAAAAGTTACTACAGAACACCCCTCTAAATAACAAAGAGAATTCTAATGTAGACATTCTGGCTCCAGGGTCTCTTTAATTATTTGATGATAATGATAATAGCTTATAAAAATGCATATGCTTTCAGGGTTGATGTCACCACAAATACTACCAAAATCAGAGATATCCAAATCTGTGCCTTATTTTACCATACAATAATCTTCCTAACTATTCTATATTTACTTCTATATCACAACTAACATGTTTTAGGTAAGCATCTTATCTTATTTTCGTTTTAATGACTGTGTGACTTCCTACCACAGCTCCTTCAAAATGTCATTTTAAATATGCATACCAGATCAATCTTCCTTATTGGTAAACTACAAGCTAAGGCACATTCTCTTCACAATAAAAGATAAGGGTATTGCCATCTTATTCTTCACTGCCTTTCCCATATTTTAAGTATCTTATTTTATTTTTAATATAATTTTAATTTTAATCATAGTGGCCTACATATCATTGACAATAACATTTTAGGTACATATTAACATAAAATCAGGAGAATTCTCATCACCAAATTGTACTCCTTCCACCTCCGTTTCTGTCCTACCTCCCATATCCTCCTCCCTCACCCCCGGGGCTGTCAGAATAAGTGGTCTCCTCTGTGCCTAGCAAACTACTTTGTGATCCTACCCCAGTTTGGTCTTGGTACCTCCCTTATTTCCCGCTCTAATTGGGAGGCGGGACTAGATTGTTCAAGTTATGTGGTTTTGTTTGAAGAAGAGAAAAGTAATAAACTGGGGGGGGGGGGGAATCAAATACGCCGGAAATGGTGGAGTCCTTTTGGAAGCTCTCATCCAAGCTTTGAGAGACGAAGGAGAAAAAGGAGGTGGAGCACCCCAACAGTACAAAAAAAAGTGTCAAAATAGCCAGTGAACACTCCAACAATAAAGATAAACACCACATGAAGGCCATGGTCTTGAGATAGAAAACATGGCAGAGCACATAAAGGAAGAAAAAAAGAAAAAAAAGAAATATGAATGGAGACAACAACTTCAATAACCACACCAAAATAAATAAATCGGCAGAAACTAGATAAATAAATAAAAAATTTGTTTTGTGCTTTTTGTCTTTTTTTCTTTTTTCTTCCCTCCTGCACAGGCACAGTAAATATTGGGGTCATTCGAAAAGGAATTCCCTTGGCCTTCATTATTTGTATAGAGAAATGCTACTGTCTTTTGTGTATTGACTTTGTAACCAGACACTTTGGTGTATTGGTTTATTGTTTCTAGGAGTTTTACTGTGGACTCTTTAGGGTTTTCTATGTATATCATTATGTCATCTGCAAAAAGAGATAGTTTTAATTCCTCTTTCCCTATTTGAATTCCTTTGATTCTCTTCTCTTGTCTGATTGCTATTGCTAGGACTTCTAAGACTATTTTGAATAAGAGTGGAGAGAGTGGACATCTTTGTCTAGTTCCTGACCTTAGTGGAAATGCTTTCAGTTTTTCACCATTAAGGATGATGTTAGCTGTGGGCTTTTCATAGATATCTGTAACTATCTTGAGAAAGGTTCCTTTCAGACCTATTTTGCTTAGTGTTTTCAACATGAATGGGTGTTGGACTTTTTCAAATGCCTTCTCTACATCTATTGATATGATCATGTGGTTTTTGACCTTTTTATTATTGATGTGGTGTATGATGTTGATTGATTTGCGTATGTTGAACCAGCCTTCATTCATGGGATGAAACCCACTTGGTCATGCTGTATAATCTTATTGGCGTAGTGCTGGATTCGGTTCGATAAGATTTTGTTGAGTATTTTTGCGTCTATATTCGTTAGTAAGGTTGGTCTGTAGTTTTCTTTCTTGGTGGTATCTTTGCCCTGATATAAGCCTCATAAAAGGAATTGGGGAGGATTCCTGTCTTTTCAATGGTTTGAAAGAGCCTGTGGATCAGTGGAAGAAATTCTTGGAATGTTTGATAGAATTCACCTGTAAAACCATCTGGACCTGGACTTATGTTCTTGGGGATTTTCTTAATTACTGTTTCAATTTCCTCTGACGTGATTGGCCTGTTTAGGCTTTCTAAATCCTCCTTTTCTAGTCTTGGAAGTTGATATTTTTCCAAGAATCTATCACTTTCTTCTAGGTTCTCTAGCCTAACATAGTTGTTCATAATATGTCCTCACTATGTATTGAATTTCTTGGCCTTCTGTTTTAATATCTCCCCTTTCATTTGTCATCCTGCTTATTTGGAGTTTTCCATCTTTTTTTTGAGTCTTGCCAGTAGTTTGTCTATCTTGTTTATTCTTTCAAAAAACCAACTCCTAGTCTCATTAATTTTCTGTATTGTTTTCTTAGTTTCTATATTGTTTATTTCTGCTCTGGTTTTTATTATTTCATGTCTTCTTGTTGTGTTTAGGTTTCTTTGTTGTTGTTGTTCCAGGTCCTTAAGATGGTCCTTTAAGCTGCTAATTTTGTCATTCTCTTCTTTCCCTCTTTCCTGATATAGGATTGTATTGCTATGAGTTTCCCCCTGATTACTGCTTTTGCTGTTTCCCACAAGTTTTGACAAGCTGTTTCTTCATTGTCGTTTGTCTCAAGGAATCTTTTTATTTCTTCCTTGAGTGCCTGTTTGCTCCAGCTGTTTTTGAGCAGCATTTTGTTTAATCTCCAGGTATTGGATTTTCTCCATTTTTCTTTTTACAGTCAATTTTGACCTCTGTTGCATAGTGATCTGACAGGGTGCTTCTAATGATCCTTACTTTTGTGATTTTATGCAGGTTATATTTGTATCCTAAGGCATGGTCTATTCTGGAGAAGGTTCCATGTGAACTTGAGAAGAATATTTATTCTGCGTTCTGGGGATGGAGGACCCTGTATAAGTCTATTAGCCCTAGTTCTTCTAATTTTTCATTTAGGGCTCTTATTTCTTTGTTAGTTTTCTGACTGGTGTATCTGTCCAGTTGTGATAGTGAAGTACTAGGATCTCCTACTACTATCACATTTCCTTTCATGAGTTTCTCCAGTTTTGCAAGCAGTTGCCGTACATATTTTGCTGACTATGCATTAGTGCATAGATATTAACCAGTGTAGCACTACTTAGTCTAGTGTTCCCCTGATCAGTGAGTAGTGACCCTCTTTGTCTCTAATCACTTTCTTGAGGTTGAATGCAATTTGGTCTGATATAAGAATAGATGTCCCTGCTTTTTTTTTTTTTTGATTTCCATTGAACTGGATAATTGATTTCCATTCTTTTATTCTAAGCCTGTGCCTATCTTGCACTTGTAGGTGTGTTTCTTGTAGGCAGCAAAAATCTGGTTTATGTTTTCTAATCCAGTTCTCTATCATGTGTCTTTTAATGGGAGAGTTTATTCCATTAACATTTAAGGAGATTATTGACAGAGAGGGCTGTTGTGCAGTTGTGTTGTTTAGGGTGGTTATTGTTACAATCAGGGGCTTGGATTGTATAATTCGTCTCTGAGTAGGTCATTTAGGGTTGGTTTTGTTTGCGCAAATAATGCGAGTTCATTTTTGTTTGAGAATGATTTTAGTCTTCCCTCCCATATGAATGAGAGTTTTGCTGGATAGTGGATTCTAGATTGAACATTTCTTTCATTCAGTTGTTTAAATATGTTATTCCACAGTCTTCTTGATTGAAGTATTTCATATGGGAGATTTGGTTTGATTCTATTGTTCCTTCCTTTGCATCTGAGGTTTTTTTCTTCCTTATTGCTTTAAGTAGGTCGCCTTTCTCTTTGTTTCTTACCATTTGAATCACAATGTGTCTTGGAGTTGGTTTGTTAGGGTCTATTTTGTTGGGGACTCTTTTCACCTCCTGGATTTGCTCAGATGAGTCTTTCCAAAGGGTGGGAAAATATTCTGCTATTATCTCCCTGACTAATTTTTCTTCCCCTTTCCCTGTTTCCTCCCCTTCTGGTATACCTATAATTATTAGTTTGTTTCTTTTGTCTTTGTTCATTAAATACTGGACTTTTACTTCCAGTGCTTTTCCTTCTATTTCTTTGTTTGTAATTAATCTTTGAGTTGTTCTATGTGATTCATGAGCTGTGCGATTCTGCTATTCTGGCTTTTTATGGTTTTATGAATTTCTTTTAATTCTGTTTGTATGGAGTCTTTCATATTTTGTAGGAATTCTTGCTTAAGTTGGTTCGTTTGTTCATCTATTGATTTCTTGTAATCTCTGGCCAGTGTGTCTTTCATTTCTTCTAGCATGGCTTGGAATTCTATTCTCATGGCTGCTTTTAGGTCTTCCTCTCTTGGGTTTTGCATTTTGGTGGACTTGAAAACTTGTTCTGATTTCTCTCCATCCCCCCTGTTGTTAATGTTTTCTTTGGTTTACCCATCTTTCTCTCCATTTATTGGCTTGGCTTGGAGTACAGTGCCTTCAGGTTTCAGCCTGCTTAGGCCATCTGTGGCATGAGGCTGGGTCCCAGGGTGTGGCTCTATGTGAGTATGTTGGGTGATGTCACTGAATTTTGGACATTCCCTCTCATCCTCCAGTCAAGCCTGGTAAATCACCATCCCCTTTCTGCCAGACAGTGCAGGTTCACTCCTGGTCAAAATGGTAGAGGGCACCATTGAGCCTAGATCACTAGCCCTCCCCACATGGGAGCCAGCCTGGGTTTCCTTCTTGCTCCTCTAGTCACTGGTTCTCCTGACTCTTTGTCTCCCTGGGCTGTGTATGATAGATTGATGAGTTGGCGATCCCCACAAGAGCTCCCACTGGCCTTTCTCCCCAGCTTCACGGACCTAGGGTCCCCTGAGCTGCCCATGTTATGTTGAAGAGTGGACTCCTTTGGGAGCCTCCAGCCAGTATCTTATTTTATTCAAATTAAATTCTCATCATTCTGTATTATTTGACTCTCTTCAAACACATAACTAAACATGTGTCTTTGTTCTTTTGGCTGAAATCTCCTGTTCTATAGTTTAAGTTTCATAGAAAATTTGCTTTCAAGACCCAATCAGTCTTTCTCTATGACATGTATAAAATGTCCAATTACATATTAACTCATCCATTTAAGTGCATTATGCATATATATTCAGAGAGTTTTAAATGTAATTTGCAATATTGTTCTGTCTATATCACCACTCAATTGTGAACATCTTGACTGTAGAAATGAGATTTTCATTTTTCTCCTCACCTCCTAATTCTATATATACAACATAAATTCTCAATAAAAAACCAAAAGGAGCATTTTAAGAAGTGCCTTTAAAAGTTTTCTGGAGGGTCAGAGCAAGGCGCAAGCGGTAGGGCATCTGCCTTGCAAGTACTAGCCTCGGACATACTGCGATTCAATCCCCCGGCATCCCATATGGTTCCCAAGCCAGGGTTTCTGTGCATATAGCCAGGAGTTACTTCTGAGGGTCACTGTGTATGACCCAAACAAACAAACAAACAAAAGAAATGTTTTCTTGGAATACTTTTACCTTGTGAGTGGTATATGAGTCAAACCAAATGATTGCATAGAATTCACAAACTTGGAACAGAGAGTGATAAAATACTTCGTAGGGAGAGTCATATCACAACAGAAGTTAATAAATATTTCCTGAGTGAGGAATTGATCTGAAAAAAATAAAGAATAGATGCAAAATAAAAATGTAAAATAAGTAAGTCATAAAGTTGTATAATAAGTAAGTCAAAAAGGTGTCAGCTTGCTTTTATTTAAAATAAATAATTCTTTAGACTTTCAAGCAGGTAAAATGGGTATTAGGAATCATTTGTATAATCTTCATAAAACTTAGACTTCAAGTGAATGCAATATGCGGACTATAAAACCTAAAGCTTAAAAAAAGCTTAGTAAAGGAAACAAACAAACAAACACACACAAAGAGTCAATTTGAGGAGTTAATATAAGAGATCCTCAACTGGAAAAAAGCTTAAGTTTATGTTTTCTCTAAAAAAGGAATTGGGCATGTATATTAAAGCACTGTTATATTTATATAATATATAGTTGTACATATAAGATATAAATGAACATAGTCTGGCAGAAAAAGATATTTTAATACCGTAAGTGAAAAACTTAGTTTAGGAAAATATTATGGAAGTTCTCATACAATTGTTTTTCTTTAGAAAACATGAATATATTGAAAAAGAAATATAGGCCACTCTGATACCCATGCATGCAACTGGAGATACAAATATACAGTTAAGGCTGAAGCGAGAAATACAATTAGATACTGATACATGTATTCCAGCAAGTTTCAATTCAAGTAATAAAATATTAGTGTAATATAACAAGAATTTGATTATCTAAATTTAGATGAATGTAACTCAGAAAACTTAAAATTCTGAGTAAAATATATATTTATAAATTTATAAAAAATATACAAATTAATAGCTGAATAAGAAATTGCATATAATGGAATGAGAAAAGGCAGGACAGAAGGAGACAGAAAGATAGTACAGTGGATAAGAAAGATAGTACAGAGATAAGTCATTTGCCTTATACACAGCTGACCCAGGTTTAATCCCCAGTGTCCCATATGGCTCCCCTTGCCCAACTGGATTGATTCCTAAGTGCAGAGGCAAATGTAAGCCCTGAACACTTCTGAGTGTGATACCAAAACAAAACAAAGCAACAACAAAAGGTAGGACAGAAAAAAATCAACAAACATGTGAATTTGTTGTCTTTGAGCTACATTTGATACTATCACTTTATTTTATTTGCCTACTTACTACTGATGAATTTACTTAAGATAGGATCATTTTAAATTTATTTTGAATACCCAGTACAATTTTGATCAATTTTGGGTAACTAAAAAAGTCGAATCAATATTGAATGTCTATGACCACAGTCATATAGTCAAATCACTGTCTTGTCAACAGATATTGATATCTAGGGCACTTCACTGTTTTTTCTAAAGTGTAAATTCCCAGAACTATTCTTACTTATACTTACCCTATTGTATTATTTTATGAATATTCTTATATCACCTTCTTCCAAGCAGTATGATAAATAGTACTCAGCATCAGAGTAGTGTCCTTGTAGAGTTCAGTGGCCTTCGCTGTTTAATCATAGGACATGTGGGGTGAGGGTCAGTGGTAGCTTGAGAAAGCACAGTTTCACGGTGACAGTAAATACACTGTTTTATGTTAAACTTAGTGAGCCAATCTTGTTTCTTAATAATTCTTAGCATAAGGAGACACAATTTTGCATTAACCTAACTCTTAAAACCTACTACATTTATCTTTCAAATAGTAAAAATGTGAACTTTTATAAATTATGGAAATTAATAAACAATCTCCTGTGCTCTCTTATGTTTTTTTTTGGGGGGGTATGTGCATCATGCTATATAAAATCCAACCTTAAGAGAAAATTAATGCAAAAAATATAGGATAGCTATATATAGTTGAATTAGTAACTTAAAATATTTCTATTAGCTTCTATTTGTGAATTTTTATTCTAATATTTTATATGTGTGAATTTATTATTTTCTGTATAAATGGTTTCATTAGCACTTTAAAGAAAGAAATTACTCCCCCCATATACTAAACTTGTACATTGATTTTGTGGCTAGAATAGCTATTACTTAGAAAGCTTTAACAAAATTTTTTTTTAAAAAGCACTGTAATCTGCGAATATTCTCACTGTTCTGATTTTGCTGTAATCAGGGCGGGCTAGCCGTTCGCTATATTAAGACCATGCATGTGTCCCCAGGCCTAGTTCTTTACCCATCTAGGTCTGGTCTTAGTAATGCTGGTGATAAATAGTCTGGAAGCCCCGACTATGAGTTTCTAGTTCAACACATCTAGAAGGGTAAAAGAGCTATTGGGCAACTGTGGTGGGGAGGGAATAATTTGAGTTTACCAGTTGACAATAAATGTAAAATTGCTGTGAAAAAAAATACTGTAATATGTAGGAATATGTGGGAATTGTCTTTTAAACTAATATGGCTTTTCTCTCTCTCTTCCCTTGGCAAATTCGAAAGTAATTGGACTGCTTTTTGCCCAATATGATCGAGCTTGTATTTTAAAACATTAAAATTGAATTCTCTTTCTATTGTGTGGGGCAAGGAAGGGAAAGTAGTGAATTGCTAATGTTCTTTCCTGTACCTATGAGTAACATTGTCATGTGTCCCTAGGGGTTATAAGGTCAAAGAAATCATCACACTGAATGTTTGACCAAATGACCAGTTGTCTGAGGTCTCGATTAGCATGACTCTTCTGGCAATGCATGCCCACCTGGCTCTGTTTGCATGTTGGCAGTCTGCACAGAGAGCACACAGCATATGCCAGGTGGTCATGTGTCTCAGGCAGAAGGGAAGGAGAACAAAGCAAAGAAGAAAGAAACACGCTTGTATTTGGACAGAAATACTTTAAGCCATTCATTCTACTGCCAGTAGCATATTAAAAAGAAGAGGAAATGCAATGATGCCTGAATATTCTCAATAGTAAACAACTTCAAGCCTAAGATTCAAATCACAAATCATTTCCTCTGCTCTTGCTGACAAGCTCAGCTTGAGCATGACTCTAGGAGACAAAGGAACCTGCTCCAGGAAGAAAATCCGAGAGGAGCTTCTCACGAAAAACTTAATCTATCTCATATGCTTATGTTGGGGCCTATTATAACCCAACCACTGTGTTCTTGCAATAGAAACCTACATTTTTATTTTTTAATTGTATATTATTGAGAAAAATGTTATAGTGTAGGTGATAGGATTACAAGTGTGTTCTGTTCTTTGGAGGGCAAAAAGAGAGAAAAATTTTAAGACTAGTAAAACAAACCTAGCAAAACAGCAAAAATTTAAATAATAAACAACCTTTCCTGTCTGCTTCTTTCTCTTTTGGTCTCTACTCTACCCATGTATTTCTCAGTGCCTTCTTCTCTACAAAATGCAATACTGAGGGGCAGATGTTCTACTATCTAAGTAGTGCTGGGATCAATAGATATTATTTTAGAAAGAAGGTAGGAATAGTGTGGGTCCCATGAAGAATGAATAAATTCTCACAACAATGCTTTAATTTTCCTCCATCCTTGTGTCATGTTTTCTTTTACCATTTTCCATTATTAGTTTATTAAGATGCTGCTAGAAGAGATACCTTCAATATTTATAGTGTTCCCAGCACTACTATTAAGAACTATTGCATTTGTCTTCTATGTCAGAGTAGTGTGGTACTAGGAGCAGTTAGCTAACCTTCCTGTGCTCACTTAGCTAAGTAATGCAGAAAAATTAGATGAAAGATTTTTCTGATTTCAAAGCTTGTGCTATCACACAACGCCACTTTTAAGATTTGTTTGTTTATTAATTTTTGGTCACACCCAGAGGTTCTTGGAACTTAATCCTGATTCTGTGTTCAGAGCCAGAGATCACTCCTGGTGAACTCTGGGTACCATGCAGAGTACTAAGTATTAAGCCTTAATCTCCTGCTTGTAAGGCAAGTTCCCTGCCCACTGTACTATAGCTTCAGCCCCAAGAAATTACAATTTAATTAATAAATAAGTTAGTCCAAAAGGCTAGTTTAGGTGTTCTATATTTCTACAAAACTGTTTCATGGAAATTAAGCATGGAGTCTTCTAATAAATCAATATTTCCCTTATTTTTATTAAAATAACATAGTAACAATACAAAAATCATAGAGGCCTCAAGTGTATATTTTATAAAGTAACATCTGTGCATACTAAATTAAATTCAGTTAAAGTCTCATTTCACTTGACCATACAATTCAGTCTCCCCTTTCTTTTTAGTCTGAAGGCCACACCCAGCAATGCTCTGCACTCAGAAACTACTCCTGATGGTTTTTGCAGGACTATAGGGAATGCAGGGGATTGAATCTGGTTGCCTACTTGCAAGCTTTACCTGATGTACTACCTCTCTAATCCCCAATTCACTGTGTTTATTCAGTTTCCCCACTCCCTTGCCTCTTTTGTTCTTCTTAATTCATATTGAAGGACTACAGTTTTTATAGCCAGCTAGATCAAAACAAGTTGAAAAGTCAAATATATGCTTGCATCAGTATATCAATGCTCATCTGTAATCTCTCTACCCAAAGTCAAAGGGGTGTAAAAATTAGTTCCACTCTTCTCAAAGCTATTAAATCATATCAAAAATCCACAAAATTGGACTAGACTTTATCATTTCATGACTTCATATATGTAAATATTTGTTTCCCCTTTCAGAAATTAATTTCTCTCATTTAAGAACTATTTTATTCATTGAATCTTTCATACTCTTACTCTAATGTATTTTTTAACCTCTATTTCTGAAAGACAGACCTAGTTTCTCCCTTGAGAGTGCTCCAATAGGCACTACATTCACTGTCTAGTAGAATATTTAGACACATTGATCTGGCTTGTTATTTGTATCTGTGTATAGATACACAGGCAACTTGTGATCTCTCAAGAAATGCTTTGTTTTTTATTGACCTTATAGCTTCCAGCACTCTGGTTAAGTCCTCTCACAGTAGATGTTCAAGTTATGTGTCTTGAGAGAATTATGCAAGGTTACCATATTAAGAATTATGATTTAAGAAAGAACTCATCAAAAATATAGTATGTGTGTATTTCAGTGTTTAAAAGATATGTTGAGAACAAGGAGGAAATATCATTATATGCAAGGGAAAATTATATTACCTTTCATCTGGTTTTTAAAGGTTTATTTTTTTTGTTTTTGTTTTTGCTGAGCTGAAACTAAGTTGAATATTTAAAAAAATAGCTTTACCAGAGTGGATAATAACATCTTATATTATTAAAAGAAGAATTTTAAAAATCTAATATACTATTTGCTATGCACTGCTTACTATTTGCATTCCACTCTGGCTGAACACTGAAATGAGACAAGTCTTTATCACCTTTGTGTCTGGTCACGTCTGCTTCCTTCTCTCTCTTGCTAGTACAGGGCTGCAGTTCCAGCCTGTAAACACAGCAGCAAAATGGCTCAGCAAACGAAAAAGAAAAAAGAAAGCTGCCTTGGTTCCTAATTGGATGAAAATATATTTAATGAAAACATTTCTATTGGTAGCAGGCTTTTTATAATTCTTCTTTTCTTTATAATTAAATTTTCTAAAATGCAGACATTTGGCCTTAAGTGCCTTGTGGATATAATATTGGCATCAGATCAGTACCACTTGCTTGCCAAGCCTAAAAGGGAAAATAGAATGGGAAAATACTGTAATTTTATAGTTCTTGTAAAAATGAGGAAATCACAACCTGCACAAAAACCCCAAGTAGTAGGTC
Organism: Crocidura indochinensis; assembly: GCA_004027635.1. Classification (NCBI taxonomy): domain Eukaryota; kingdom Metazoa; phylum Chordata; class Mammalia; order Eulipotyphla; family Soricidae; genus Crocidura; species Crocidura indochinensis. The sequence continues at coordinate 17,447 of PVKC010011347.1, forward strand.
CTTAAATCTGCCCACAGAGAGGCCAAGATATGTGTTTTCAGTTTTGAGGATGACCCTAGAAAGCTCTTTGGGGCTTATTTTAGTTTACCCTGGCATAACTATAGGTCCATCTTAGGAAGCAGATGTGCAGAACATGAACTTTATATTCATTGGGTCACAAAATAGGCCTGAGAATTTTAGCTAATTTCCATGTTCATGATGTAGTATGAATCTTGCTTCTTTAGTCTCTTATAATCTACTTTAGTTCCTCTGAAAAGACCCCAACTGATAGCTTCTAACAGGGTTAGAATGTGTGAAGTGAATGTTGACTTGTTTATGACTACCTTCCCCATATTTGTACCCAACAGTTTTAGTCTCAATGGAATAAAAAATTGAATTTTTTCAAGAGTTGAAGAAGTACAGGCTCCTTTTAACAAAGAAATATTGAGTATTACTGTCATACCACTTCTTAATGGCAGAATCTTTTGAAGTGAATGAAATGTACATTGTTTGAGGCAATAAGCCTGGAAAATTCGCATATACGACCTTGATTCATTGAAATAAGTCCAAGATGGTGATGATAGTAAAGACTCTCTTTGGGCATTTGTACTGATTATTTCTCTTGGGTTCACAAAACCCATTTTCTTTTTCTTCTGAGCATCAATATGTTTGTAATTGTTAATTTTATATGTGAATTTGACAGAGGCAAGGGATGTCCAGAAAATTGGAGAAATATATTTCTGTTTGGGTCATAAGAGTGTTTCAAGCAAATTTGCATTTGAATAATACACTGACTAAAGAAAATGGACTGTTTTCTTCAAATATAAATGAACATACCTAATCCCTTGAGTGACCAAACAAACATAAAGAGGAGCACCAGAACATTCCCCCTCTCTGTAAGCTGAGACATTACTTTCTTCAACCCTCAAACACTGGTGCCTGGTTTGGGACCCATGGACACAGAATGGGATTCATTTCTGCCAACCTACTACTCTGCTATCATCTTAGCACTTCAGATTCAAACAAAATTATGTCCTCAGCTTCTCTGGGTCTCTAATTTTCAAATGACATTTTATGGCACCTATAAACCTCTATAACCGCATGGAATAATACTGATTACATGTCTGTATTTGTATCTATATCTACATCCATTGATATATGATATGGCCACGTTATATGATATAATTAATAAATTGAAATGTACTATAATATATGAATCATCTTAAAATAAGAATATATTAGCATTTATCATATACCTTCTACTAGATTATTTGTTTGAAGGACTAATAGAGAGGTTTTTACAAATAAGTGCAATGAAAAACAAGTCCTTGATGTCCCCTGCAGGCTGATTTTCAGTCAATTTGGCCAATGAGAGTTATAACTAGTAAAAGGAAGTAGAAGAGTAAAAATTGGCCATTCACTCATTATCCCTGCTTTGATCAGCATATTTGTTCCATGGTCCTCAATCTATCAGTCTACTATCACTCTTTGTTCTTCTTAGTCAATCTTACCGAGGCTGTCTAATTTCATTAGTTTAGGGGGAAGGCTTGTCTTCTCATATCCCTGCTCACAATTTTGAGGTCTTTATTTTTTACTCTTATCACGTGAAGACAGATGCACTAACACAGAAAGTAAGGCATTGCCTTATATGTGGCAGACACAGGTTTGATCACTGGCATTTCACATACTCCTTGAGCCTTCTATGAATAATTTCTGGGTGCATATCTAGGAGTAATGCCTGAATGCCAAAAGGTGTGGCCAGATAACAAACAATCAAAAAACTTCTCATGTGTATCATCTGAGACACATCAAGAAACATTTGGGGATCTCTGTAACAAAGAAAAGCAATGCTTCAGCAGTAAATGGTCACTTGAACAAAATGGCCATCTGTGATTCGTTGGCTTTGAATAGGAGGTCATGATAAGCAAGGAGATCCAATTGTTCTCATCTTTGATGTAAAAGGAAAGGTCTAGTAGAACATTGTTCTAAATCATTCAAAAATAATTAAATGATTTGTCAACAAACTTCTTCAGATTATTTAAGGGATCTGTTAATTAAAAAAAATTCTCTATGAGTTCACCCATAAGGAAATAAATTGCATAAAGGAAAGGAGTAAAAAATGATACAGAAAAATGTCCTAAATATATTTAAAGGACAAAGATGTAGACTCCTCCTGAACATCCTAACCATTTTGAATCACTAATACCTTGAGTAAACATAGGATCCCTAAGTTCAGACTAAAAGAGATGGAGGAAGGGAAAATAGAAAAATAGGAGGGGCAGAGAAAGGACCTTATTGCCATAAAATATCAATTAATAATACATAATAATTGAGTTGATAAACAGTATTAACTATCGATGCTAATATGATGGCTGCGAATTTGGTAAAAATGACGATTAAAAATTCTAAGAATCTCTTCACAAATTCTTAATTGTTAAGAAAAATATAGGAATTCAATGATGAAACTTAGTGTCTAATACCTAATCAAAAAATCAAAGTTACAATCTGCAGTATAGGACAAAATACAATCTCATGCTTCTTCATAGTATATGCTAATAAGATACAACATGCTTTTTTTAGTATTCTTGCCAAAGTTGAATAAATGAACTCTCTATTAATTTTGTTATTTGTATGCAAAGAGATCTTCCTTTCTTGTTGCCCAACAACAATTTTGATCTAATGTACTAGAAATACACAATGGCCGAAATGTTTTGTAATGAAATAAATAAAGAGAAGTCTTCAAACACTTGGCATTCCAGAGCATTGTGCTTGAGAATAGTCATAAAAGTTAAGACTATGAAAGAAAAAAACTAGGAGAGGATGTGAGACATTGTAATCAAAATAAACAGAAATGGAAGGCAAAGAAGACTGTCATAAGAACACAATTCTTCAACTTGCTTGACTATTAATACCATAAATCTACTGAAATATATTTATTTTATTTTTGTTTTTTGGTTCACACCTAGTGATGCTCAATGCTGACTGCTGATTCTGTACTGAGGAATGACTCCTGGCCAGCTCAACTGACCACAGGTGTTGCCAGGGATCAAAGGCATATCAGCCATGTGCAAGAACATTTCTCTACCCTGTGGTATCTATCTGTTATCTATCCAACATCCATAGTATCTTATTTTGTTTAGAATCTCAGTCATGCCTATGAAAACTTTTCTGATTTTCTACTATTTCTATGTCTTCTGTTGACATTTACCAGAATCTCATTCATTCTATCATATATTTAACACACCAACATCTTTAAACGTATTTAAACTTACTCACACTTTCATTTATCAGAATACAAAATTAATATTGCATTAATCACGGGTCTCAATTTTTGGAAATTCATTCTCACATTAGAACCTATATAAGTTGGGGGACCGGAGTGATAGTGCAGGGGTAGGGCATTTGCCTTGCACATGGCTGACCTAGGATGGACTGTGGTTCTATCCCTGGTGTCCCAGATAGTCCCCCAAGCCAGGAATGATTTCTGAGTGCATAGCCAGGAGTAAACCCTGAACATCATTGGGCATGACCCAAAAACCAAAACAAAAAAGTAATTTCATTATAACCTTACCATATCATTAATTTTAAAAAATGCCATGAATTAAAAAATAATTTAAAAGTTGGAGAGAGAGTTTAGTATGTTAATGAACTTACCTTGCATGTGACCTACCTAGGTTCTATCATAACATCATAGGTAGTCCTCTGAGCATCACCATGAGTGATCCCTGAGTATGGAATAGGGAATACACTCGATCCCCTTTTACCAAAATCTTTTAAAATAGTTTAAGCTTTTTTGGGAAGTTGGAATCTTACACAGTTCTCAGATCTTACTCCTGATTTTACAAGTTGACATTATACAAGCCTACCACCTTACTCTCTCCAGCCCCCTATTTTAAACTTCTTTTAAGATTAAAAGCTAAGACAATGTTGTAAACATTATTTAATTTATTTTACAGAATATATTTATCCCATTTCATTTTACTTCAGAGTTTCATGAAGTCAATGTACTAATTTTTCCAGTGATTTTCAAATACATTTAATTAGACAAATTCATTCAAATAACAGGTAAGATATTTTTCTAACCCTTAATACACATTTTTCTAGTATTTCTTTAATATATGCATACATTTATCTAACATTTTACTTGTTTAACCAGTTCATATTAATTCTGTATGGCGGACCTCAAGAAGTAGAAAAGCCAGAATTATATTTCAGACTATTTCCTAACTGTCAGTTTTGTACTCAAACAAACCAGTCATTGCTGTCCCTCAGATGGAAAACTGCCTCTCACATATAAGAGCCTTCTTCTTGGAAGATTCTGTAATCTTAAAGGGTTGTTTTGAAATGTTGATGTACCATATAAGTAAAAAAAAATAACTCCAGGCAGATTAAATGCATATATAAATTTATAATAGCTCACTGACTCCAGTTGGCAGCTATAGCTTTAGGATAAGTGGCAAAAAACACTTCCAAAGAAGTTCGAAGATTCTTTTTTTGTCTTTCAGCCAAGTCCTTCCCACTGAATCTCCTACACTAACGAATGCATAGGCCTGTTTGTATAAGTTTCTAGAGAATGGCCTTTATTGAGACTAGTGGTGAAGAAGACTCTGACATGGTCTAGTTGAAGTCTTGACTTGAAATAGTTGTTGTGTGTTACATTTCCACTGTCTTTTGTATGTATATTAACAAAAGGAAGAATGAGAGTACTTCAGCTTTGTATTCATATACTGTAAGCTGAAAATAAATATTTCTTGGAGGAGTCTTTCCTAAAAGCTCTTAAGGGACTTAAAGCAGCTCTTGATCAAACTCACCTGGGTTCAATATGAAGGTCAAGGTTATGATACTGTTTTGGATATGTACAGTCATCTTAGAGGGTTCAGGTTCCTGGAATACCACATAGAATTGTACTTGGGGCCTCTAACGCTGTACCCAGTAATATTTGGGGACCCATGTGGTGTCAGGGATCAAAACAGTGTGAGACATATGAAGGTGCCATAACAACTGTAAGATCTCTCTTTAAATTAAATGTTTTGTAATTTATTTATTTATTTATTTTTGTTTTGGGGCCACACCCAGTGACACTTAGTGATTTCTTCTGTGCACTCAGAAATAGCTCCTGGCTCAAGAGACCATATGGGACAACAGAGATGGAACACAGGCTTTTACTGGGTCAACTGTGTTCAAGGAAATATTCCTACCACTGTGCTACCACTCTAGCCCCATGTATTGTAATTTTTATAATGCTCATTATAAAATAAGAGAGTTAGCAACCTGGATTCATCAATGAATTGGCATGCAGAAGTGAAGTTCTTGGAGCTGAGTCCTAGTATCTGATGATATCTGAGTAGATAGTGTGAGAATTGATTGAAATAATAGGACATCTAATAGATACAGAGAATTACTTGCTATGAATCTCTGCATGTATGGTCTCAAAAATATTGTGAGTGAGAAGTTGAAAAGAAAGGGAAAAAACAGTTTAGTTGAGGATCTTTTCCTATATATAAACCACCTTCCAATAAACTACACTTGATTATAATTTACTAGGTAAATGCATGTTCAATTTGCTAATGGTTCGCATAGTCTTTTGTTTTGGTCTTGGAAAAGCATTCATAGAGATCTTGGCTTACAATTTTCTTTCATGACAATGTCATAATAATTATTTTCTATTAAAGAAAATGATGCACATGCAATTGTATCAGTTTTCACTGAAAATTAATTTCTGTAGTATCTGTACTAAGACTACCTGTATCTCATTCCAGTTTCATCATTTACTAGATATGTAACTTCAACCATAAACAATAGATTTCTGATATCAGAAATATCAGTACATGCAATTTATCTTACCCTATTAAATTATAAATGTTAACGTCACATAATAAACTCACCTAATAATAATGCTTAGCTTTTATAGTACAATTTAGAACTAAATCAAATGATATCTTCAATGTATTTCACACACCTATTTTAGAGGACTACTAGAAACCCCCAAATAAACCCTTAATTACATAAATAACTGATCACCAATAAATAAAATAATACCATACAATGGAAAAGAGAATGGCTTCCTTTGGTTCTGGGGAAACTGTACTATCACATGTGTACATAAATAATATTACACCTAAATAATAAAAATAATATAAGCCACTATTTAGCACTATTCACGAAAATAAATTAAATGGCTTGCATATTTAAGATTTGAAATCATGAAAATATAGAAGATAGCATAAGAGATACACAACAGGTCCTCAACATCAGAGATAAATTTGGGTACTCACTTTAATAGGTAATTAAAACTAAAGCAAAAATAAACCAATGAGATTTTGTTTAATTTAAAGATTTAGACAGCAAAAGATATGACCATAAAATTAAACTGCTATCAAGATAATTGTACGTCAATTTTTAGACAGAAGAGACAAAGTATAATCCAAAAAAGGAGATCCCATAAATAGATATTTCTCAAAAAAGACAGTAGATATCCTCAAACACATGCAAAAAAAAGTTCACATTATTTAGTCAAACCAATGATTATCACCTATATCCACAAAAATAGCTGATATTACTCATATGTGGAATATAAAAAATAAAAACAAACTGGCAGTAAATAATACATTAATATAAAAACATGCTATTCTGGTTTCAAAAAATTGGTTTTAGATTCTTTTTTCATATTAGACTATGAAAATATTTCTAGGATTTTTTTAATATTCTTTTAAATTTATGAGATTTAAGAAATAGAGATTAAATATGTTCCATAATTCTGTCTTGAACTAGAAGCTTTTGATTTAGAGTCTTTGATTAGAGAAGTTATATAGAAGTATATCATATGTTTTTCCCTCCCTCCAAACTTCCACCTTTCTTTCATCCTTTCTTTTCCCTCCCTCCTCTTTTCTCTCCTCCCTTTCATTTTCCCTCTCTCCTCCCTTTCATTTTCCCTCTCTCCTCCCTTCCTTTTTCCTTTCCTCCTCCTTTACTTTTACCCTCCCTTCTTTTCTTCTTCATTCCTTCCTTCCTCCCTTTTTCTTTCTTTCCATTCTTCCTTTCTCCCTCCCTCCTACCTTCTGAGAGAAAGAGAGGGAATACATTTTCAAAGGAGAGCACAGGCTTAAACAGCAAACCTTTTTTTTTTTTCTTCCACACCCAGTGATGCTCTGGGGCTACTCCCAACTACATATTCAGAGAACATCCAATGTTATGAGTTAAATATGGATCTACTTTACTTAGATCATTGAAACCAGCACTCTCCCATCCTCTATACTAATTTCACTCCAATTCCAAGCTCATGACTATCACATTAAAAAAACGTATAGCAGGGCCCGGGAGATAGCATGGATAGCATGGAGGTA
>PVKC010011348.1:0-24771 GCA_004027635.1 Crocidura indochinensis
GATGGGTGTTGCATATGTAAACATTTCTAATCTTATCATGATTTGGAATTTCTATGTATAAACATTTCTGGACCCACCCTGACCCTACCCTGATCAGTGATTGGACCCTACTCTAGGGTGGGACCTGGCTTTCTGCCCCTACCCTAGGGTGGTACCTGACTCTAATGTATAAAAGAGAAGTCTGTGGAAGGTTTGGGGGGCTTTTGGGTTGGAACTGACGCCGGGTCATTGGACCTCAGTTATTTCCACCGAATAAAGCTGATATTTCCACAAGTCTGACTCTCCGTGAGCTGTTCACTCGCCGATTCACCTCAGAACCACTGGTTACTGGGTGGTAGACGCGTACCCCGAGCTGAAGGGGAGAGACCTCGTCCTCCCTACCTCCATTAGAGAATCTCTCCTGGGAACGGATTACATCAGATGGGCAATCTGGGGGACATCTCATTTGATCAACAAACCAGTGATTTAATGCCCTGAGACAAAACCAGCATAATAGCATCTTAGTCACTGCCAGGGAAGCACAAATCCCACCAGGGATTTTGTCCAAATGTGAAACTATGCAAGGGTGAGAGGAAAGTCCAGGGTAAGGAGAGTAGGGGTGCCTTCCTAAGCAAACCCTCATCTGTTGTCATCTCCAAAATTCCCACTTCATTGGTCCAGTGAACAATGGCATCTTCATGTCTTCGTCACAGACGAGGATCTTGGGCCAGCACTGCCCACTGACTCATAGCTGATCTCTATATCTTCCAGGAACCCCTGAGCCTCCTCACAGCCAGTGGAGACTTCCTGGCTCTCACAGAAAATCAGGTCTGGAGGAAATTCCACAGGGACTGTGCCAAGGAACAGGCTCAGATCAGAAGACTCTGTCGTGGCTCCATCTCTAGAACATTCTTTAATATCAATCTCTGCTCAGAGAGGGTGGTGCCATCCTGCAGTCAGTGACATAGGGGCAAGGTTGGCTCTAAGAGGGGCCCAGGGGATGCCAGAGCAGTGATGGGACCCTGATTTCATAGCCAGACACTGGGTCCTAGAATTGACTCATCAATAGTCATACGCATAAGCACAGACAACAGATAAGACATGCATAATCAGTTCTCAGTTCATGAATCAGAGGCAGACACATACAGACAGGCAAGACCCTTGAATATAGTAACACACACATAAACAGAACTTATAGATATAAGAACACACACACACACACAACAGTGGGATTCACAATGCAGAAATGCATGAAGGCAAGACCTTGCTTGTGTGATGGTGCAGAATTAGGTCTGTAGGCTGCTTCAACGGAAGGTTCCAGATCTTAGTGTTGTGTGACTGCCACGTGTGATGGGTGCTGGATGATACAGGGAGGGGAGAAAAGAACTAGGTTCGCTTTGTGTGTTCTTGAGAATCTCTCAGCATTGAAAACAAAAATGAAGATCCCAGGAAAAGGAGATTAGGCTAAGAAAAAGAGTGGGAAATAATGAGAGAAGCAGAAGAGAAGGGGAATAAGGGGAAGGGAGCAGCTGATGAGGTGCATGGCCCATTCATTCCCTGTCAAGGGACCAGAGGTCAAAGAGGCCATCCAATCACCCCACATCCTATGTCCCAGACTTCATGATTGTGAGTGCTTGGTTAGCTTTCTGGCTGTTCTAGAAGTCTCTCTTACTCTCATAGTGAACCACAGCCAAAAGGGGGACTGTGGGTATGTGTTGGAGTAACCAGTTTTCACTCTATTCTGGTTAATTCTTCTTTGTTAGAAGTACCTCTAGATTGGGCCCTTACCCTACCTGTTCTCCACCCAAGGGAGTGGTCTTTCTCTTCCTTATAAAGATCACAACTAGTCTATCTGCCTGCTAGTATCTCTTGCTAGGAGCTTGTGGAAGAATTTTCCTGAACCTGTTATATTCCCTTCAATCTGTGTGGATTATTTCCTGTGTCAGCATTTGCTTCCAAATCTGCATCTCCCTAATCCCTTGTGATTTCAGCCTGAGGCTTCTGCTTTAGATGTGTCTGTTCTTTCAGGGGGTGTTTACCAAATAAAGGTGCATAAGCTGAAATAGTCCTTCCATCAGGACACACACCTCATCCTCAGAAGCTTCCCCATATGAGTGAACCATGTGAAACCAAGGACACCCACTGAGACAACCCCAGCTGAGGATGGCAAAGTGGTGCTTAGTGGTAAATATGGGGCATGCTCCCCCACATACACAGCTCATTTCTCCTCCTACTGAGATTTCAGAAGCAGTTATACTGAGATTTAGATCAGAGGTTGATTTTTAAATTCTGCTTCATGTGTGGGGGCCACAGCAGCAATGCTCAGAAATTCCTCCTAGCAGGACTCAGGGCTGTTTGATGCACAAGGATTGAACCCGAGCCTCCCACTAATCTTGCATATGCTCAGCCCATTTGGGGCGCTTCCGTCATGGCTGTTTTAGCATATTTAATATTGGGTTTCAGTAGTGGGGGAAGGTGGCTGCGGAAGATGTTGGGAAAACGATTTTGGAAACTTGAAAGCTTGGCCCAAAGGGCCTGGTTTCTGCTACTAAAACTGGGGAAAGCCTAGAGAGCCTGAAGCAGCATTTAAAAGCAGTGGCCGAGGGCTGCTAATCCTAATCCTAATCTCATCCTCAGTGGTCCAAAAACAAAGGTGACAATGCACACTTAGAGCCTGGGGCACAGCCATGCCTGGTTAGTGCTTTTCTGCCTGTTTCATACATGGCTCAGCCCAGTTGCCTCAGCCTCAGCCCCAACTTTGGGGTCTTTGCCATGGGGTCATTTTAACCCTGGCACCCCAAGTTCCTGTCCCTCTGCACCAGCCAGTGGATCTGTAGAATAGCCTGGATTTAGGGTAAAACTTTTAGGGAATTCTGGGGCCTGGGATTCTCTGAGGATGCCTGAGGTCCCTATGGCACCACACAGGTAGGCATCTCGCCAGCAGAACATATGAGTCCTGTGAGCCTCCTATTGACCCTGTTGCAAGGAAGGATAGGACAAGACAGAATGGGTCAGGACAGGAGCAGAGGGGCAGGGTCTTCCTCTTTTGGCCTAGAGTCTTTGTTTACTTCTACACCAGTGTCCAGAACTCTCCAGCTCAGGGAATCGATCTTGTAACCTATAAAGAGGACAGAGCTGGACTGACCCACCCCTACAACCAGTTTTGTGGCAGGAAGTTCTATTACCAAAATCCCAGACCCCCACACTCCACACAGCAAGGACCCATCGAGTGAGACCAGTTTTCCCCAGTCCATCCCTTGGCACTGCCTATGCCTGGGTGGGAACCACATTTTCCTAACTTCACAACAAAACTTCAAGAAAAAAAACTATTAGCTGCCAATTAGCTATTCTGGAGGAAGTGGCAGGTTCTTCTCCAGGATGGAGAGCTCAATTTCCGGCTCTCAGGTGTCTGATTAAAATCAATTAAATCACTCTCCCTGTGTCAGCCTCGAGGTTCTCCTGACAAATGAAATTACGCGCCAAGACTCGGCTGGGCCTTTCCACCAGCCTCACGCCACCTCCAAGATCAAAAAGGAGCCAGGGGCTTTGCGAGCATGTCCTGGGAGAACAGGAGCCTTGGCCGGTAAGCAGAGGGATCTCTGGTAGTCTCTGTTCGAGAAGAGACACACACAGCTCATGAGCATGGAGCTAGGCTCCATATCTGCTCCTCTGGGGCCTGGGAGATAGCAGGGAGGTAAGGCGTTTGCCTTTCATGCAAAAGGTCATCGGTTCGAATCCCGGTGCCCCATATGGTCCCCTGTGCCTGCCAGGAGCAATTTCTGAGCATGGAGCCAGGAGTAACCCCTGAGCACTGCCGGGTGTGACCCCCCCACCAAAAACAAAAACAAAAAAAAATCTGCTTCTCTGCATCCATTTGCATCTCCTTGGCAGGCTGGTGAGCTCAGCCTCAGACCCACAGACACCCCAGACTTGGCCTTGAGCTCTGTCAGGGTGACTCTGGGCTGACCCCCAGGGAGCCATCTCTGTTCACAAGACAGACCGCTCACTAGAGGGCTCAGGACTCTCTTGGGCAGTGCTCTCAGGTAGGTTTAGACCAGTTGCCCCTCACTACATAACTCTTAATTTGGCCAACAGTTGGTCTGAGTGGGGTAGAATCAGAGTCTTTTATCTGTTCAGTGGTTTGACGTCCTGTCTCCCCAAAGAGGAACAAACAAATGTTTGAAGCTTTCCAGAACCTACCCTATCTCTTTCCCCCTTTTCTTCCTTGCCTGTCTCCCTGGCCAGGTCATGGGTAAAAATCACACTTGTGCCTGTACGTGGCTTCTGGGACTCCTCAGTCTCCCAGGAAGGGTTTGTTGGTCCCTGAGTGTATAGGTAACCAATTACCTGTGCCTTGAAGGTTCTCTGACCCCAAGACTCCATGATTTTTCAATCTGCCCCTTCTGCTCCATGACTTTCTTCACTGGAGCACGGAGCCACCCCACATGCCTATCATGTTGTGGTTGCTCCTCTGGCAAGCATCAGTGCTGGTAGACACTCTCTTTTTTTTTTTGTTTTTGTTTTTGTTTTTGGGTCACACCCGGCAGTGCTCAGGGGTTACTCCTGGCTCCATGCTCAGAAATTGCTCCTGGCAGGCACGGGGGACCATATGGGGCACCGGGATTCGAACCGATGACCTTTTGCATGAAAGGCAAACGCCTTACCTCTATGCTATCTCCCGGGCCCCTTGGCAAACTCTCTTAAGGCGTCTATCCCCACGGGGCCACCATCCCACCTGTGTTTGGGGCAGGCAATATCCAGAGCCCCTATCTGGCTTCCCCCATGTCTCAGACGTGAGCCTAGGTGTCTGTCCCATTCTTGTATGTCCTTCATTCACCTCATACTAGGACAGAGAGGCCATACCCCCTGCCCAGTCTCACCCTCGCCTCCTTTCACAGCCCCCCTCTTTGCCCCCCATGGTCCTGGTAGATGCATTTTCTCCACTCACAGCCCTGGGATGAATGCAAAACTCTGAGTGTGAACCAGGGCCCATCTTGAGGAGATCTTGACAGATCAGTTGTTTCATTCATCTGTAATTTCTTTGGTCTTTTCACAGAGTTTTTAGATTTTACTCCTTGGACAAAGGCATGACAGTTGATATTTCATCACATCCAAGTGTTAGTCGCTGCAGTAATTTCATGTGGCTACAATTTATTTTAAATTTTATTTTATTGTTTTTGGGCCACACCCAGTAGCACTCAGGTTATCCTGACTCTGCTCAAAAATTACTCCTGGAGGCCGGGCGGTGGCGCTGGAGGTAAGGTGCCTGCCTTGCCTGCACTAATCTAGGACGGACCACGGTTCGATCGCCCGGTTCCCCATATGGTCCCCCGTGCCTGCCAGGAGCGACTTCTGAGCGAATAGCCAGGAGTAACCCCTGAGCGTCACTGGGTGTGGCCCAAAAACCAAAAACCAAAAAAAAAAAAGAAATTACTCCTGAGGCTGAAGGACCCTGTGGAAATGACAAGGATAAAATCTGGATCGGCTGAGTACAAGGCAAACCCCCTTCTCACTGCACTATCACTCAGGCTCAATTTTTATTATTATTATTTTCTTATTAGTTCCTGACCATACAGACAATTGGAGATCATGAAAACATTTCCTGAGGCCAGAGTACTGTTGCAAGCGGTTAGGAATCTATCTACCTTGCCTGTGTTAGCCTAGGACGGACCATGGTTCCATCCCCCCAGAGTCTCATATGGTTCCCCAAGTCAGGAGCAATTTCTGAGCACATAGCCAGGAGTATCTCCTGAGCGTCACTGGGTGTGCCCCAAAAAACAACAAAAAATGAAAGAAAGAAATTATTTCCTGTACTGGTGAAGGGGGGTGTTCTGTTTATGACTGAAAACAAACTACAATCATGCTTGTAATCATGGTGCTTAAATAAGGATTTTATATATATTTAAAAAATCAAATAAGTACTATTTATAAATTTTTAAAAAAGAAAATATTTCCTGAAAAGCCAATAATGTTCTAATCATTTTGGTGTTGCTATTTTATAGATACGTACATATGGATATCTTAGCTCATGAACAAATTTTCACAATAGCATTTGTCTTTACGAAAAAGGTAGCTTATCTGTCAATTTCAAAATTACTTGACCATGTTAGATTCTATATTTCCCTCTGTCCTTGGAGTTTTTCATCTAATCTACCATGTCTGTTACTTGTTGGTCTCTACCATCACTTTGCTAAGTATTACTTCTTGCTTCTAGGATTAAAAACAAATATTCTTTGTTGTTCTTTCCTCCATTCAAAATTTTCTACATAGATTTTTCTGTCTGTTACACTAGGTGAATTTTAGAATAATCCCATGTAGTTCTCCACTGGCAAAGAACTTTCCTAGAAAGAACATGTCAACAATATAAAGAAATGAAATATTGATAGGCACTACAACATAGATAAATCTTAGAATAATTGCTAGGAGTCGAAGAGGAACAAGCAGATAGGGGATCCAACTGTTTGCATCGGCACAAAATTCCAGAAATGTAGAAAAAACTGAGGGGGCTGGGAGTCACGTGATACAGGGATCAACAGAGGAGAAATGGTGTGGGCAGCCCCTGGCCATGTGGATGCTCCTAACATCTCCTTGTGGAGGTGCAGGAGGGTGGACACCCCAACTTGCACTCTAATCATGCCCTGCTTCTTGGCAGTTGTACCTCACCCTAGCACCCAGAGGAACTGGAGGAACAGTCAAAGTCACCTTATCCCCTCATTCCCAGATCTGACAGCTGGGTGGCACTCACAGCCACACTGCCCCTGTCTTGGGAACATTATCTGCAGTTGAGTTCTGCAGCACTAGGTGTTTCTCATTTCATTTTATGTGGACCAATAATCACATGTGACTATGACATAAAATCACGTTCAATCATATGTAATTATGGAAACATTTGTGGCAGGGGATAGAATGGGACTCAGCTACCTGTAAGACAAGTAAGTGCCTTTGCCCCATCAGCCTCTTCTATGAACGCCTTAATTTGACTTTGAATTCTTCCCTCAGTGGTGAATGGGACCCCTCCAGGGTCATGTCCAGCATGGGGCATGAAGTAGCAAGGTCAGAACTCAGAATGGTGGGGGGGTGGGGAAGGGGCTGAGAGATAGCATGGAGGTAGGGCATTTGCTTTGATTGCAGAAGAAGGACAGTGGTTCGAATCCTGGCATTCCCATATGGTCCCTGAGCCTGCCAGGAGCAATTTCTGAGCATAGAGCCAGGAGTAACCCCTGAGCGCTGCTGGGTGTGACCTCCCCCCCAAATCAAAATCGAAAGCTTCTTCTTTTGATTCAGACCCTTGGCCCTAAACTGTGACACTGGCAGAGGTTTTCTGTACTTTTAGTCCAAAGGAAAAGCTCAGCCTCCAATTTGAGCTTTAGTACTTTGGATGAGTTTAAATATTTGAGTTATTCATTGATGAGTGATCCAAAACAGTTCCCTTTATTCTCACATCAAGAACATGTTTAGCACTGACCTGGATGTCCCTAGAACCGAGTTCTGCAGTTGAGCAGCCCAGGCCAGACACAGCCTCACAAGACTAGGGATATTTACTGCAAACTTTGGGGTCCTAAGAAAGAACCTACAGCCTCTGGGAACAACTCCTTGGCCTGGATAAGCAGAACTTTTCCTAATTGCAAGATGGATTTTTTTGATGTTGTTTTGGGGCCACACCCAGTTGGTGCTTAGGGGTTACTCCTGGCTCTGCTTTCAGGGTTCATTCCTGGTGGTGCTTGGGGGATCCTATGGTAAGCTGGTGATAGAACCTGGCTCAGCCACAGACAAATGCCCTCCCCACTGTGCTATCATTCCAGGCCACTGCAAGGTGGATTTTGACCATAATTCCTTACAAGCTGGTGTCAACTCAACAATGGAACATTTTGTCTTGAACTCTAGTTGGATCACTACTCCCAGCCATGCCCAAGCCCTGTAGCCCCTGTGCAACATTCTAGCAAGTTCTCAGCCTCCAAGACCCATCTTCAGCACTGAAGACAGAGCCCCTTTAAGCAGGCTCTGACCTCACACATATGATAACTGCAGAGGAGTTGTCTCTCTTCTAAGAACTTTCCATTATTGTTGTAGTATTAGTTATTGGTCCTTTATTATTAGACTATTCCATTTTCATATTTCTTTCAAAATACATTTTATTTCATGGGCCCTTTAGATTCTGGGGCATAGCAATCGTTCACAATTTATTACAATATTATGGCGACTGGTTGTTTTTACTTCCCTTCCTTTCTTTTTATGGTACTATTTAGAATTTTTTGTCTATTTTATGAGGGTTTTTTCCCCTGTGTTGATCTCACCAGTCCTTTGACTTATCAGTCCTATCTTTTTCTTTTCTAAATTATTAATATTTGCTCTTATCTTTTTAATTGTTTTTGCAATTTTAATTATGAAGTACTTCAAAAAAAGCAGAGTGCTGAGAATAATATAACAGATACCCATTAAAGTGCCACCGAGATATTAAGAAATGCAAGCTTTTGCCATATTTACTTCCAATCTTAATGTTTCGGCAAATAAACTTTACTAGACACCAAGAAAATGGTCCTTCCTTATCATTCCCACTGCCCATTTATATTCTTCTTCTGACTGCATTGTGGATTGACCAGCCATCAGCCTCAGATTTATAGACATCTCAGTGCATACCCATGAGCTATATATAATGTGTTATTTAAAATTTTTTAATTGATTGAGCTTCTGTGATTTACAATATAATTCATAATGGTTTGTCCTGTTCAGAACTGGAACACCACAGCCATCACCATAGTACCCACCTCCCTCTCCCAAGGACTCCAATGTCCCTCTCTTTCAAGAGTCTTCCCCCCAAAAATCTCAGTTATATGGATTAAGTCTCCCCTTGCATTTGGACCTCTGATGCTACCTTGAAGTGTATCTTTAATCCAGGTGGGTTTTTCTAAAGTCTGCCCCATGGGAAACATCCACTGAAAAGTCTTTTTTCAACTTTGTTCTACACTCAACCTGATCTCAAAAGGTTGACAGGCAGTGTCTGCCCATTGGCTCGCTTGTTTATCAGTCGGTGACTTGTCAGGGGTGAGTTAGAGGGGTCCCTAGAGAGTCATAGGACCTGACTTTGACATGCGAAGGTATCATAGGCCATAGCACTACAACAATGGAGCCACTCCTAGTCAGTTCTATTCTGTACACAGAGAGGTCCTGGCATAAGAGAGCCCATTGCCTCCCAGCATGGAAGGAAATCACATCAATTTCTGCAGGACAGTCTTTCTGTACCCAGACTTTCTGTCATTCTACACTGGGGTCAGCTGGATATCAGAGCTCTTGACTTAGTCATCTCAGGGCCACTGACCTTGTCAAAGCCAGATGGTCCTTCAGGTGACTTTGTTTTCACCAGAAACTTTGAGAAAAATCATACCTTCTACAAAGATCTCAGTTAACAAGTAGGAAAGAAATTTTTCAGATTGTAATAATTGCAATAAATTGTGTATCTCTCTTTCCCACCCCGTCTCTGTCTCTGTTTCTCTCTTTGTGTCTCTGTTTATTTATTTCCCTCCCTCTCTCTCATCATGCACCCATTCATAGCTACTACCTTCAGTATCAGAGAGGAGGAAGTCAGTTTAGGGACCTGAGTCCAGCCCCTGAAACTGCTGGAGGAGGATGAACCCTGGGTTCGTCTCTTCTGATACCATAAGATTTGGGTAGTGAGCACAAGGCAGAGAACAGGGCATTGGGAAGTTGGACTGAGAAAGTCAACTTTGGTCAAACTCTCAGAGAGGATCTGAGGCTTTCAACAGACTGTGTGAACCAAGAGGAGAAATCAACCCTGATATACTGTCTGTTAAGAAGTCATCACTTTGTCTCATTCTTTTTTATTTTTATTTTTTGGTTTTGGGCCACAAAAGTTCTGGCTCTGCACTCAGAAAGTACTCTTGGCAGGCTCTGGGGACCATACAGGATACTGAGGATAGAGCCCAGGTCAGTCGTCACATGCAAGACAAATGCCCTCCCTGCTGTGCTACTTCAGTTCTTCTACAACTTCTAAACTATTTTCCTTGTGCATTTTGTGAGTTGCACTGTTGGAATTCAATACTCATTATTTCCTGGCTGCAAAGTGGCAGGTGCTTTCTAATCCTTGTCATACAGAGAGAAATTCCCAAGAAGAGAAATGGCTGCTTTGAATTGGTAGATTTATTGAACAATTGTAGAGAAAAAAATATTTTTAAAGCCTTCAAGGCATCACACTTGTTCTTCATACCCAGGTGTGGAACCCACCTGGAAATTAGGCCAAGGGAAACTGTGAGGATGGTTTCAACCTTTATTTTTTTCTATGAGAATCATCATTTATTTAAAAAAATCCCTCATTTCTCCCTATCTTAATGCCATCCCTAGCATATACTATATATTAATATTTGTAGTCAAATATATGGATTATCTGGGAGTCTTTCTATCTTGCTCCATTATTTATTTTACTATCTCTGTACAAATAAAAAGTACTGCTATCTGGTAGATGTTGAATTTTATTACTTTTTTTTCTGAATATAGGGATTTTATCACAGTTTTTTTCCCCTAATCTGTTAATTTAGCAAACGACCTTAATAGATTTTAGACTTTTCTAGTATTGAATTATCTTTATATTTCTAAGGTGAAAACCCTCCGAGATCATGTGCACTTTGGAGAGACTATTCTGATGTTCTTCTTTCTTTTTTTTTCTTTGGATAATTTTTACCTGCTAACTTGTTTCTACTCAAACCAGGTATGAGCTGGAATGATAGTAGAGTGGATTTGCCTTGCAAGCAGCAAACCGGGTTCAATCCCCAGTATCCCATATGGTCCCTTGAACCCACCAGAAATGATTCCTGCACAAAGGAAAGTTGTCCAGACCAACCCCTGAGCACTTCTGGGTGTGGCCCCAAAACCAACAATAAATAAATAAAATAATAAATAAATAAAACGAGGTATGATAAACCTTGTTCAATTAGTTTTCAGTGAGGTTTATCTTTAGAGTTTGAAGATCTTCTTTTATAAGGCAACAAGGGATAAGATTTATTTTATTGTATAATTTGTGCCTAACTTTTGGCTTCCATTTAATGCTGGTGTTATGACGAATCTGGAAGATTCTTTTATTATTTGTTCACTGAGACAATTTGTAGAAGGTGTGAATTTTTTTGAAGTTTCTGGTGAAATAAAAAAAATCTCCTGAAAGACTCTCTGGCATTGACACCATGTGAGATTTGGAGAACAGACTTTAATATTCCTTTGAATTTGTTAAATTATTAAAGTCTTTCACATTTGTACTTATCCTTATGTCGATTTAAAAATATTAATTTTCCAGTGAAAATAGGCTTTTTGTCTGTTTTCTAACTATTTCCATAGTCATCACCTTGTCTTCTTATTGTGACTCATCATAAATTCAGAAAGTACATAAACCCAAAAGTAGTTATTGAAAAATATATGCAATTATCAGTAGGTCTTAAGAAAACAATATTTGCAGCTCTCCAGGGATTTTATTGGTTTCTTCTTAATAACAATCTCTTTTCACTAGAGATTATACTGTAGGATTTTGGCAAATATCATCCCCTTGCTTTTCCTTATGGTTTTATATAATAAACAAATATGTCACTAACTCACAGACACATCCAGAACATTATCAATTAGGAGAAATTTGTGTTCTTTGTTGGAACTTTCCTGAACAGAATTGTGCTTTATATATTTCACTGCATACTTCTTCATTGGACACTTTGATTCCTGTGTGAGCTTCCTAGTATGTGTTTGGGCCATTGTCCACCAACAACAGACCCTCTGTACCTATCCCTCCCTGCCACTGGCCTAGACCCGCCCTGCCAATTTCTGTAAAGGTCTCCAGGGACCAGAGTCCAGTTTGCATTTCCACAATGAACTTTGAAATTTTGCTCCATTCTGTGTGTTACTGGCCTTTTGAAGTTCCTCTTCAGTGAAACAATGCCAGGATATCTTGCCCAGCTTTTTGTTGTGTTGTTGATTTCTTCTTTCTTGGTCAATATTCAAATATTAGAGCCTGTGACAATACCTGTTGCAGATTATCTTTGTCTTTGTCGTTTTGATCTTGTCCTTCTCTTTGTGATATCTTTATTTTACTTTGACTTTTTTGTTTTGAGAACTTTAGGTCCACAGTAAAACTAAGGCTCAGATATTCACATGTGACTCCTGCTCACATATGTGCTTGTCTCTATTGTAACCAGGCTCAGCATCACTAAGTTCTCTAAACCATGGGGTGTCAGAGCCAAAGGATTTAACTTAGAGACACAAATCCTGGTATGATTTTTAGTATTTCCCTGGCTACAAAAAGTCAAAATCATTCCTCTGGTACCACGAATGAATCTGGATTCTCCCTCTACTGTTGAAATCCTGTCCAATGTGCTCCTTTTAAGGCTTTTGTGTCTAGTTGAAGACTCTGTGTTCTGAGCTTGAGATTCTGACCAGTTATCTACATTGTGGCCTAAAAACCTTGGGAGTTTTTGAAATGTCAAACTTGGCACCTGATGTCTAGCACTTCTTAAAAAGTCAAACAAATACCCTCCTTCTCTTTGGAAGCCTGGGTGTCCACTTAGTCTGACCCATGTTACCATAAAGGAGCTTCACATACACTGGTTCTGGGCTGGCTCTTTGCTCGTTTGCTTAGACAGTCTGTAGTGGGCTGAGAAGGCATACTCCTCTCCACTAGGACTTTGTAATCAATGGTGATATTGAGAGATCAAGCCATGTGGCCAATAGTTATTAAATCCTTCATCTGTTCTTCCATTTGATAGGTTGTATTTTATTTAGAAGGTTCTTTTTTCCTTTGTAGAGGATACACATCTATAGCTATTCTCCTTTGTAATGTAGTTTTGTGGTCTTGGTTTCAAGATAATGCAAACCCCATCTGATACACTGATGTTTATTTGGCCTCTGTTTTCCAAAATAGTTTGTGTAACCTAGGTATTATTTGCTCCTTAAGCCTTTGGTAAAATTCCCTAGTAAAGACATACAGACTAGGTATCTTATTGTGGTGGGAGATTTAAGTAGAAACTCACTATGTTTAAAACATATTGGGTTATTCTTTATTTCATTTCTTGGTCACCTTTGAGAATTCATTTATTTTGAGAAATTTGCCATGATCGAATCTGCCAAAGTTACTGTGATAAAGTTATCTTATTTCCACAAGCTTTTTTCCCTCATATATGCAGGGTCAGTAGGAATACATATTCTTTTTTTTTTTTTTCTGTTACATAGAATTCTTACAAAGTGTCAGTAAACCAAAAAGCTGCCCATTTTATTCCTCCTACTAAGGAAATGAATTTTACCTTTATTGGTTACTCTATTGTTAGTTGTTTTCTCTTTTATTAATTATTCTCTTACCTTTACAATTTTATTCCTTTTACTTGATTTCATCTAGATTTACAGATAGAAAGTAGGGGTATCTATTTTTAGATATATTAATGGATTTAAACATGTATAATTCCCTTTAAGCATTGTTTAATTTACCCATTCTGTTTTTATTTCTGTTCCATTAAAGCTAGCTTCTAAGTTTCCTATGTATTATTTATTTTATTGGCCTTTAGAAAAATTTTGGTATTTTTTGTGTAATTGCTAGTTCATTTTGTTTTATGCCATATCCAGCAGTGCTTAGACTTACTGGCTCTGCTCTCAGGGATCATTCCCAGCAGGAATTCTGGGAATTGAACTAGCGTTGGCCACATGCAGGATGAATACCCACTGCATTATCTCTCAAACCATCTAAGAAGCTATTGTTTCATTTCTGATTGTTGACTTATAGTCAAATCTATAAAATAGACTATATTTGTATAATTTTGGTCTGTAAAATATATTATTCTTTGATATTTTATTGCACTAAAATATATGTATTTTGGAAGGCAAACCATTATTAAAATGTCAGTTAGGAGGACTGGAGCAATAGCACAGTGGTAGCGCTTTTGCTTTGCATGTGGCTGACCCAGGACGGACCTTGGTTTGATCCCTAGTGTCCCATATGGTCCCCAAGCCAGGAGTGATTCCTGAGCGCATAGTCAGGAGCAACGCTTGAGTGTCACTAGGTGTGGTCAAAAACAAAAACAAAAACAAAAAAAGTCAATTAGGTAAAGTCTATTATCATATTAAGAAGTAGTCTTCTTAATATGGCATTTCACACTTACTAATTTCATCAAATACTGACCTGCTGAAATTCACAGCAATAATTGTTCTTTTATCTATTTTGTACTTCTTATGACATGCTTAGCTTTCATATTTTGAAGCTAAGTTACGAGGTACATACACCTTTAGGACTGTAGCTTCTTAATAAATTTTCATTAAATTACAGTATTAATGATAATATTTGCTCTGCAGATCACTTTGACTTATATTAACACAGATAGTTCACCAGTGTTGTTTATCTGAAAACTGTTGCTCCACTTATTTTGATCAATTTTTTACTTGTTTTCAGCAGGTAGTCCATTCCACTGACTTTATTGGTGCCTGGGAAGTCTCTAATAAAAATTATGTGTATATGTGTATATTTAAAAAATTATGTGTATATTCTTTCATAAATAAGCCAGTATTTTAAGTTAGTTTTTTGTTTAAACCAAAGAGGTTGGTTTAAATACACCACATTTAAATTTTAAAAATTCTCAAGATTTTTTAAAATCCCCGACAGTATTTATAGCTTTTTTTCTTATTTCTAACAATGTAATTTCCCTCATTTATCTTTATTATTAATCTTTTTCAAAGCCAGCTTTTAATTTTTATTTCTACATTCTCATTCATAAGTAATGATATGACTTATTCATGTAAATTCTACTCTCGACTGTGATTCCAACCTTTGTACACTGGCTCTTTTCCAGTTTTGTTTTTTTTTTCCTGACTTTTGAACCTGAGTGGGCCACATGCAAGGCAAGCACCTTTCCCATTATTCCTGCTCTCAGGCCTTCCCTTCCAAAAGTCTGGAATTTACTCTGAATTTTCACTTAAGCACAAATAAAGTAATTGCCTACTGTGTGTTTTTTCACAGTAAGCCATCGGACTTTTCCTGCTATCACTGCATTGCTAGTGTTACTATTACTGATGCATATTTACATACCGTGAAAAGTTCAGGTCTTAAGTGTACTCATGAATAAATAATAACAAATTAGCTCTAATTCCCATCATCTCAAAAAGTCTCTGTATAAACCTTATCGGGAAAAAGCTCACAAGTTCTGACATGTGGAATCTTAATTACATTCATTCTAAATATTTAAGAATGCTTACTTGGACTTTTTGAAAACAGGATCCCTTTTTAAGGTGTTTGTGGGAGCCCAGATGCTGGGGGCAGGCACACCTATTGACAGCTGCCTTCCCTGCAGTTACAGGTTCCTCCCAGAGAAGGAGGAACCTGCCCTTCAAGCCCCTCCATGGACGAACAGCACCCCTCATTTCCAAATCACGTCTTCTGGCTCACCCTTGGCATCCCCTGTTCCTGGGATTGATAAGTGTATAACGTCATGAAACCATAAAAATGGAATAATGTGGGGCCCAGGAGATAGCATGGAGGTAAGGCGTTTGCCTTTCATGCAAAAGGTCATCGGTTCAAATCCCGGTGCCCCATATGGTCCCCCGTGCCTGCCAGGAGCAATTTCTGAGCATGGAGCCAGGAGTAAACCCTGAGCACTGCCGGGTGTGACCCAAAACACACACACACACACACACACACACACACACAATGGAATAATGTGCCAGTTTTAATTGACCTCTCATCCCCTGGGTTCTGTCCAATCATCATCTCCTCCCTCCCCTCTCCCACCCCTGGCCCAATCCGTAGCATCTACTAATGCTTGTACAACCTTTGTACAACGTTTGTCTTTGTAAAATTCCTTGCCTGGGTTTGGATTCCTATACTAGGCAACCTTTTATAATAGTCCTTAGTTTTGGAAAATTATATGTTTAACACTCAACTATGAATACCTTTGTAAATCAGGGTGCCTAAAGACAAAGAAAATAAATTATAAGAATTAAACACTTAAAATTAAAAAGATGGGCCTGTTTCACCTACCTTTGCACAAGTAATGTTCTTCTTTGCCTCTTCGTGACTTGGAAACTAATTTTTTCGAGGGGTATCACTGCATAATAGTTCTTTCACAGAATTGATCAGTTTAATTATTCATTCACCTAGTGAAGGACAGCCTGGCTGTTTCCATGTTGTGGCAATTAGAAGCAAAGTTGCTATAGACACATACAGATAGTTAAAACATAAGTTTTCAACTTCTTCAAGTAGATCCCAAGGAAATTGGCTACTGGATCATATGGTAAGAGTATGTTTAATTTTGTGGGAACGTTCCAAGGTGTCTGTGCCTGTTTTCATTGCCACCAGGAGTTAATGAGGGTTCCTGTCACTCACTCCACATTCTAATCAGCATGTGGTATTTCCATGTTTGGATTCCGACCATTCTAATTGCTATGCAACAGAATCTCATCATGGTAGTTAGTATTTCTCTGATGAAATGATGCAAAACATCTCTTCTAAGCTTATTTATCTTCTGTATCTGTTAGCAGCATATCGGTGAAGGTATTGAACGTATTATTCAAGCATTGCCTTATTTACTTGTCATTAATTGTAAGTGTTCTTTGTATGTTTCATAGAAGCTTTTTGTCAGACGTGCCTTTGGCAAATATTTCCTCCAGCCCTGATTGCCTTTCCATTTTCTTGGCATTGCCTTTCTCTGAAGAGAAATTTTAGATTTAATGAAGTCCAACTTATCAATTATTTGTTTTATGGATTCTGTTGTTAGTGTTGTACCTAAATGCCCAAAGATACACAAAATTTCTCCCAGATTATCTTCTAGAATATTCATAGCTTTGAGTTGTATACTTAGATCTTCCTGAAATGCACTTTCAGCTAATTTTTATGAAGAATAAAGCATGACTATAAATTCATTTTTTTCAAAGTGCATGTTCAGTTGTTCCAACACCATCTGTTTTCTCTCTCCTGTGTAGCCTTTTCCTCTTCAACAGAAGTGTTGTCTGCATCGTGTGGCTGAGTCAGAGCTCTGTCTTTATATTATTAAATTATATTATAATATTATAACTATATAACTATATTTTGTAATGTTGTTATATTATATTGTGTTATGTATGTATTACACATTGCATTACATGTAATACAGAGCTCTTTATTGTAAGCTTTTCAGACTTCTTTCTTCTTAATTTCATTGACATAACTTGACCTTAAGCATTAAGCTCATGTCTTGTCACTATTTCAACTGTGTTGTTATCCTTCAAAACTCTTTTGGCTATTGGGATTTTTCATTTGTCTCCCTCCAAGTTTAAGAATCCCTTTGTGGGGGGCCGGGTGGTGGCACTGAAGGTAAGGTGCCTGCGGTAACCTAGGACGGACCGCGGTTCGATTCTCCAGTTCCCCATATGGTCCCCCGTGCCTGCCAGGAGCAACTTCTGAGCGAATAGTCAGGAGTAACACCGGGCGTGGCCCAAAAACAAAAAACAAAACAAACAAACAAAAAAGAATCCCTTTGTGGACATACAGAAAACAACCTCCTCTGTGATACACGTTGGATTGCCTTGAATATCTAGATAAATCTGGGGACACCTTGATTGTACTAAATCTGTTAGCTCTTAAACATAGTCTTCATTTATCAGTAACTTGTTTTAATTTATCAAGTTTGTACTGATTTCTCATATACATTTTGCTTTATTTGATTTGATTATGTAAATTTATGGTTTTCTTAATGCACATGGCATTGTGATTGTAACTTCAAAGTCCATTTATCCACTGTGGGTATTAGGATATGAACAACTTTGCTGCAATTTCCAGGTAGGCTGCAACTTTTCTGTAATAAATTATTTTTTCATGAAGATTTCTTTTTCTTTTTCTTTTTCTTTTTCTTTCTTTTTTTTTTTTTTTTTTTGCCACACCTGGCAGGCTCAGGGAATACTCCTGGCTCTCTTCTCAGAAATCACTCCTGGCAGACACAGAGGATCATATATGGGATGCTGAGATTCAAACCACCATTGGTCCTGGGTCAGCTGCTTGCAAGGCAAACTCCCCACCGCTATGCTATCTCTCTGGCCTGATTTTTTCATGAATCTTTTGAAGTCTTTTGTATTCATTGTATGATGAGATCATCTGAAATCAGTGGTATTTTTTGCTTCCTTTCCAACCAATATACATTTTCTTTTCTCATCTTATTGCATTAGGTCAAACTTACAGTTTGATATTAAGAGGAAGTGCTGATAAGAAAATCCTTGTCTTTTACCTGGTTATAATGGATTTTTGGGTCACACCCGGCAGTGCTCAGGGCTTACTCCTGACTCCATGCTCAGAAATTGCTCCTGGCAGGCACGGGGGACCATATAGGGCACCGGGATTCGAACTGATGACCTTTTGCATGAAAGGCAAACGCCTTACCTCCATGCTATTTCCCAGGCCCCTATAATGGAAAGATTTTAAGTATGACTTCCCAGGGAATTAAGGAACAGATTAAAGAGAAAAATCCATCCATATAATACCTGTCTCATAGGCTAAAATTTCCAGAGGTCAGTGTGTAAGAAACAGAATCCAAATCCATGGGCTGTTTAGAATAAAGGTACAGGCAGATAAAGATGGGAATTAGAGATGGGGGGAGGGTTTTTTATTTTATTTTTTTAATTAATTTATTTATTTAGGTTTTGGACCATACCCAGTGGCACTCAGGAGTTACTACTGGCTCTGTGCTCAAAAATACTCCTGGCGGGCTTGGGGGACCACATGGGATGCCAGGAATCAAACCCAGGTCCACCTCGGGTCAGCCACATACAAGGCAAATGCTCTACCATTGTGCTATCACTCAAGACTCTGTGTGTGTGTGTGTGTGTGTGTGTGTGTGTGTGTGTGTGTGTGATTTTTACTGCTGTCAGAGTCTCAAGGAAACACACAGCCCCAGACCATGAGAGGTAGCAGCCCCGGGGCCATGTCTGCTGATGAAAATGTGTCTAGATGCTGCTGTTGCTTCTGGCATTGAATTATTTCATTCAATCATTTAAATTTTTATTTCTTTTAATAGACTTTTTAACATGATAAATTGCTTCAATGTAATTGCACAATTTTTAGCTTATCGATAGCTTTTGTTACTGTTTTTAAGAGCAATTGTGAAATTGTATTATTTTCAATCTTAATTTATAAAAATATAATTTCCAAGAAAAAAAAGTGAGAATCAACAAGGAGGCTCAGAATTCTCTTATCTCCTTAGAAATCTTTTACTCCTCCCACAACCCTTTCTTTCCTTCCTTCCTTTCATCCTTCCTTTCTTTCTACCTTCCTTCCTTTTCCTATCTTCCTTCCTTTGTCTCTCCCTCTTTCATACCTCCCTCCTTTTCTTCCTTCTTTCCCCTTCTTTCTTTCTCGCCTTCTTTTCCCTCACAAATAAACACCTCAAAATGTGTTGTGGTTTCCATTTGTTTTTATAGTAGTAAATATTTTATTACTTAAAAAGGGAAGCAGTGTTTGTTCTTAATTGTTTTTGATTAAATATGCTAATTACATTTTGGAATACTAATGACACACGGTGCTAAATGTTTTAATAATGCAGTGAAATAAGCTGGCAAGTATAACAACAAATTAACCTGAAATGGCTGCATAGCTTTCCTCATTTTAAATTGTAATAATACAAAACAGAGGAAAAAGAATCAAAACTGTGTCATGTAATGGGAAAGGAATAAAAATATTATTAAACGAATTTGGCATCTTAATATAAAATCATTCACTGGGAAAGTTTACTACGGACATGTTCCATAGAGCAGGTGATTGAGTGTCAGGAATCTGTCAGAATTTACCCCCTACAGGTCAAAACACAGGCAGATCCTCAAGGGGCTGACGGTGGGGGACTCTTATGCCTGGCATCAACTCTGTCTACAGTGCCTTTGCCTCCATCTATAATGAATATCTGCATCTGTCTACACTGTAGACGCCTCTACCTCCATCTACAATGAATATTTGTGTGTCCGTCTATACCATAGATGCCTCTACCTCCATCTACAAGGTATGTTTGTGTCTGTGGACACCTCTATTTCCATCCATATTCCCCTATCCGTTGAATCAAACCCATCAGAACAGGACTGAGATGCCACATCTGAGACAACTCTAGTTCTAGGTTGAGACCGTAAGGACCTGGGGACCCCACACAGAGACCCCCATTCAGCTGTGAGCTAAGACCAATGCAGTGTGTGAAGTCTGTACACCAGAAACTAAGCAGAGACTTGCTCCATGGTGCATTTTGTGTGCACCCAAAGAACTTCAGAAGGGGACTCCAGGAACCCAAGTCATAAGCATCATGAAGCTTCCCCTTGGGCCTGACATTCATTCCAAACACTGAAAGAACTGGCAATATGAGAAAGGCTGAAATGATCCCTGTGGCCCTGCCTACTTGTCTGAGAATTATCATCTAAAACACTATTCATGTACAAAAATCTTTCCCTGTGAGTTTGCACTGATTTTATTGTTGTGATGTTTGTTCATAAATAGAGGCAGAGCCCTGAGCAAAAATGTTGCTGATCTACTTAAAGACCATATATAGACACAGAATAGTCTCACTCATCTATTAATTTTAATAAAAATTAAAGACATTATTGTAATCAGACCCAGAGATAATAGAGCTAAGGACTGGAAGGGCCAGAAGGAGCAGCTTAAAATTTGAAGCTCACCACAAAGAGTGGTGAAAATGCTGTCAGGGAAATAATTACACTAACAACTAGCATGACGATGTTAAAGAATGACAGAAGTAGAATACAAGCAAGGGTGTGTGTGTGTGGGGGGGGAGTAATTGGTGGTGAGAATGTTGCACTGGTGAAGTGGGTATTCTGTTCATGACTGAAACACAACTACAACATGTTTGTAATCATGGTGCTTAAATAAAGATTTTATAAAAATAAATAATACTGGTTCCTCCATAAAACATAAATTATCTTGTTCTGCATCATAAATCGAGGAAAAAGAGGAAAAAAAAAGTGGATGGTACCAGGGAGTAAAGCAATCTCTTGAACATTGAGTGGAAATTAAAAAATAATCAAACCTAAATACCCATCACAAAGTCAATGGCAATAGAACTAAGAGGCCCATACTACAAGCTATACACAAAGGGACAGGTACACTGGCAGTACAGGGGTCAAAGGGTGGTGGTATGGGATGCATGCTAGGAACTAGGGCGGAGGAAGGACAACAATGGTAGTGGGAACAGCCCTAATACACTGTCACTATGAACCTGAAATACAACTATGAATGACATATAATTCACATTGGTCTCAATAACAATTATTAAAAAAAATACTGGTTCCTCTGCAACCAGCTGCATGAATGTTAAGAGAAGCTTTGTCTAAAAGAAAACCTTAATTTGTCATCTTTATTACAAAAATCACTGTCAACCTTTTAAATTTATTTGTTACAGAAAAAAATTTAATTATCATCATGTGGACCAGAGCAATTGTATCATAGGTTGGTCACTTGGGTTGCATGCAGTTTGTATCCCCCGGCACCAAATCCTGAACATGCCAGAATGTGGACCCTAGCAACACATAGCAAAACAAATTATTTCTATGTGATAATTATTTCTATGTGATAATATTTGGTCATAATATGAAATCCTAAAATTTTCTAAAATTTAATTTTTATTTGCTCTGGTTTTAGGTCAAATTGATAGTAAAATATGCAAATTGAAGTGAATAATACTAAAATAGAAATTTTTTAATTATATATCAAGTTGTATTTGTGTGCATTAACCACTCAGATTGACCATTTCATAGGTAACAAATACACATCACTTTTTATAAAAATAAAAAAAACACCATAAGGAAACAGCACTTCATGGGGACATGCATGGGGGACACTCCAATAGAGAGAGCTGGGGAGCTCTGGTTCATACCAATGATTGTCCTTTTGCCTCCCTTCCACACTTCCTCCCTTCCTTTCTCTCTTTCTTTTTGCTTTCTTTACTTCCTCCCTCCTTCCTTTTTCCCTCCCTTCCTTTCTTCCTTCCTCCCTCCTTCCAACCCTTCCTCCCTTCCCCCCTCCTTCCCTCCCTCCTTTTCTTACTCCCTCCTTCCTTCCCTCCCTTCTTCCCTCCCTCCTCCCCTCCCTTCCTCTTTTCCTAACTCCCTCCCTCCCTTTCTCCTTTCCTCCCTTCATCCCTCCCTCCTTTCCTCCCTTCCTCTTTTCTTAACTTTCTCCCTTCCTCCTTCCTTTTCTTCTTCATTTCCTCTCTTCCTCTCTCCTTCCTTCCTTTCTTCCCTACCTTCCTCCCCACCTCCCTCCCTCCTTCCCTTTCTCCCTCCATCCCTCCCTCCCTCCTTTCCTTTCTTCCTTTCTTCCTGTGGGATTCTCAAATTACACCTCCTGGTTGTTGCAATCAGGTGCTGCCTGCCTTCAAGGAGTCTAATCTCTCCCTGCCTACCCTTGGTAAAGAGTTTCTAGTCTTGGTCTTCACATGATATCTAATGGAAATAGATAATCCACTTAATTCTACTTCAAACCCAAAGACAGTTGAAGTATCTCCATTGATGAAATGGTGGATTTATTTCCCAGAAATTAAATTATAATCGTTGATAATGAATGATCACACTCAGGGATCTAGTCAGATTATTTTATTTGTTGCCTCACTCACCAATTCAAGAGCTTGCTAACGCCCAACTTGGCTAAGTACTTGCAAACACTGACTTGGCCAGAGTCTGAATCTAGGAGGGACTCTGGATCTGAAAGTTAGCATGTCCCCTGCAAAATTGCTCTTCACTATTATCTGCTGGTTTGTTTTTTTCTCTTGCAACATTTTTGAAGTATAATATATTAGATGCAATATGTAAATCTAAATTATATTCCCTGGAGATTAACATCTCTGTGGGACAGAGTGGTGGAGCCAGACACTTCACCCAAATATGAGTAGTGTCTTTTGCATCCTCTTTGAGATGCCTAATTGAGATCCTGGAAATACTTTTGTGTGCTTTCTTTTAAATGCTCATAGTAACTTTAGCATTCCATCTATTTTCCCTTCTCAAATTAATTTTTGTGAACCATTAAGAAAGTGCTCAGGGTTATTTTTATCTGGAATATTCATTCAAAACCATTCTCCTCTTCTTCCCCCCTGAATTGCAGTAGGGAAACGTTATAAATCAGGTGACAAAATGATACATTTGTCTGTCCTTGTGCAAATGCCACACGGTGGTAATTACTGCAGTTTTATAGGACTTCTTGGTGCCTGATCAGGTCAGCCCTGCAGGCTGCTTCTTTAATGGTGCCCTGATTAGCCCAGTGCTTGTGCATTTCTCTATGAAATTTATAGAAATATTCACATATCAATATGCAATTTTTATGATTGTCCTGTCAATATAAATTTTTCTCATAAATGCCCATATACATGATAAAACTCATGGCATTTTGATTGAAGTTTTATTGAAATTAAAGACCATTTGAGGGAAATTAGCTTAATAAAACATAAAGTCATTTCCTCTATGAACATAGCTTGTCTTCGTTGATCCAGTTCTTCATTCTATCAGCAAGATTGTATTGGGGTGAAAGACCTATATTCGAGACTACTGAGCAAATAGCCAGGAGTAACCCCTGAGCGTCACCGGGTGTGGCCCCAAAACAAAACAAAACAAAAAAAAAAAGCCAACTATATTTCACTGATTTGTTACTTATACATAGATTTAATTAGTTTTGTATTTTAACTTGTATCCAGAAACATTACTAAATTCATTTGTTATCACTAATATGTATTGTCAGATTCTTTTGAAATTTATATAGAATTGTGAACACAAAATTTTAATTGTCTCATATGATACAGCTTTGTTTGAATTTATTTTCTAACCTCACCAAATAGAATCTTTAGAAAAATGTTCCATTGGAGTGATAAGATTATATATTATGTGTTCCTTGGTTTTAGGACAGAACATTCAGTATTTTACCAGTAAGTAAATAAGTATAATTTTATCCACACACTCTTTTAATTTTTTTTATATTGGTCTTTTATGTAGGCAAATATAGTTTTCTTTTATGTTTATTCTGCTGAGATATTTTTAGGAAAGGTAATTAATATAGTAATTCTTCTTATTCAGATGATCATAGTTTTTTCTTTTATTCTCTGATATAGAAAATATAATTAGCTATTGATATATAAAATTATTTTATATTTCTGGGGGGAAAACCCACTGGTTGATAAATTATCCACTTTATATGCTACTATATTTGACATCCTAACACTTGTTTAGGATTTTTGTATATTTATCTACCTGTGATATTTTTTTATCTACCTGGGCCATTTTTTCGGTGATGCTCAGGCTATGCACTAAGATATCACTCCTGGCTTGGGGGACCATATAGTATACCTGGGGATCAAATCACTGTCCATCCTAGGCTAGCACCAGCAAGGCAAACTTACTACTCCACACTACTGATCCGGCCCTGTCCTGTGATATTTTTTGTAACATTCTTTTCATAATTTTCTTTTGGAGTCTGGTATATCAGGATTAAACTGACCTCATCAAAATATCATCTAGAAGGGGGCCGGGCGGTGGCGCTGGAGGTAAGGTGCCTGCCTTGCCTGCACTAGCCTTGGACGGACCGCGGTTCGATCCCCCGGCTCCCATATGGTCCCCCAAGCCAGGAGCGACTTCTGAGCGCATAGCCAGGAGTAACCCCTGAGCATCACTGGGTGTGGCCCAACCCCCCCCCCCAAATATCATCTAGAAGGTTCTGTTTCAAAAATGACCAGTTTCTTGTTGGGTGTTTGGGTCACTCTCAGTGGTGCTCCTTGCTCTGCACTTAGAAATTATTCCTGGCAATGCTTGGTGGACCATATGGGATGC